>JAIOTZ010000826.1:0-43717 GCA_023374045.1 Limonium bicolor
CACTTATCAACTTCCTCACACTTAAACTTTTGCTTGTCCTCAAGCAAATAAGGAATAAGAATATCTCTAAAACCGTCAAATAATCTCAAAATTAAACAAGTGCAGGGCGAAATCAAACAAAGTGATAAATGAAAGAATAATCTTGCTCTCTAGAGGTAGGTTTTCACAAACAGTGAAGCCAGAACAATTTTGTAAAAGCATAGAGAAACTAGATTGTAGAAAACAAGTTAACTTAGCTTGAGACTTTCCACCAATTTTCATTCCTCTAACCTTTGGATGACAAGGGGTGTGAAGTAATGCCTTATTCCGCAATACCTTTCAACACCACGCACTCATGATCAAAAGAATAATTTTAACTGCAATTATCTCTTCTGTAAGCGAAAGCATTCTTCTTCAAGAATTATGTATAGAACAAGATAATATTGAAAATTTTTGCAGAGTTATTCCGTAACCCAGACTTTTCTCTCCATCCTTGAGATGGTGTTGGGCCAACTATCCCTGATCCCGAGACCTTAGGTAGATAGGTGTTAAAGCACCCTTAAGACTTAGTAACCGGATAGACGAGGCCTGCTATTGTTAGGAAAAAAAAATTTGATCAGTGGAGTACCTTGCCTTATCCTTTTCATTCCAAACATTCACTTCTTTTCCAAAATCCCAAGCTAAAATAATCTGGTTTCCACAACTAGCCAATCTACCAGATTTTAGTGAAAAGAGAGTATTTTTAAATAAAATTATTTATACAAACCTCATCAAGCAAAAAGATTCCTACGGTTTTCACTTGGTTTAATTTCACTCGGTGTGCACAGGCATTAGAGTATCAAAAAGCAAGTGTGGCATTAAAGGACAACTAGCATGTTTTCAGGGAAAGGTCTTTCCTTCCTCACACTTAAAAGGAGCAATGTCCTCATTGGTCATAGAAGAAAAACAGTTAAAAGAGCTTTCAAAACATGTGATACTCATAATAGATGTATATGCAATAATTAACCCTTAACGCAAGCAAAAGTGGAACATCAGTAAGTTAAAGTTGGAACTGAGACTCCCATGGTGTCATAGATTGAGGAAGATATTCTTCCTCACACTTGAAGTTTTGCAGGGGTCAAGATATTCCTCATGAGTCACAGACAGTATGCTTGTTGTGTAGAGTAAAAGTTGCTAAGTTTTCACTGGCATGTACAACCACAGAATAAAGTGCATTAACTCGAACGACAGGGAATATTTGAATCGTACGAGTAATATTTAGAAAAAGAATACTCCCCATAATTCAAGCTTAGCAGACGTTCGCAAGTAGTGTGGTTCCATTTCCTGTACTTATAGCCATTTGTTTCGCAGTGGAGGAGACATGTAAATTAATCATGTAAGAATGCGGCACTACTGAGAGAAACATGAAATTTAGCAATTAAGAATTTAAAACACTGTCTAAAATTACCATTACCACTTCACCTGCAGTCTCGTGTTCTACTGTTAGTTTTAACAAACAAAAGTAAAATAAGTCAAAGAAAAAGAAAAGTACAGAAAAACAACCAAAATAAAAGAAAGCAGTAAGGATAGGATGGCGGTCACCGAGGAGGTGGTGGTGGCGGAGGTCTTGCTCCCATCTGGCCATGAGCATCTGTAAGAGCTGGGTAGTCTGGGCCTGATGAGCTGATGCCTCTCTCTGGTGAGCAGATGCCTGTGCCATGAACTGAGCAGTCTCTCGCTGAAAAGCATCACTGCGCTCCAAGTGCTCTGTGAGCATAGTCTGGGTGTCACGGAGGGAAGTCTGCTCTGCCTGGAGGTGCCCCTGAGTCTGGCGGATGTCGTCTATGTGTCCCTCCATGCGCACCTAGCGCTGCTGCACATCCCCGACCTGCTGCTGTACATCCACAAACTGCTGCTCTATACCCCCGAAGCGCTGCTCCATCCTCTGCTGCTGCTGGAGTAGGGAGTCCATCATGGTTTGCATCTCTAGCGGGATGCTCATAGTGTATGGGAGGTGCCATGGTAGCAGTGGCCGCCGGAGTAGAGCTGGAACTCGCAGATGTACCAGTGGATCCTAGGCCCGAGTTGCCCTTCACCCAGCTGCCGTCATCGAGGCGTAAGAAGCCCCATCCCCTGAAGGTCCCAAGGGAGATGGGTGTCTCACCCTCTCTCACCTCCATATCAGTGAAGATCGCCTCTAGGAGGGTGGATGCAAGAAGATGCTGAATAAAAATGGGAAAGATAGGGGTGATCTTCTTCTTTTTCGTCTTCTGGTAAGTCACCACCTTGTGCAGCTTCCTAAACATGACGAAGGGAAGCGAAATCTACTGAGATGCTGGAGGTGGTGCGGCCAAGAGATAGTCGAGGAGAAAACAGTCCTCGTCAGAAGCATCATTTCCGGCATGAGGCCGGATCTGATGACTGAGGATCTCTGCTAAGGTCCTCTGGGGGAGGGAAGGGAGGAGAGCATACGGGAGTACAGTCTTATTCTCCCCACCCCGTTGGCGAGTAGTACTCCCGACCGCTTGCAACCACCCAGACTTACTCTGTCTAAGCTCATCCTCCGTAAAATCTAAATGTGTGTCCGTATTGTCCGGGGGAATAAAAGAATGGCAAAAGTGTCAGGGGTTACCTCCACCTGGAACTGGCGCATGTAGGCGGTAATGCTGTTTGTCGTGTCTGACGCCACAGCATTGGCGTAGAATTCTCGTACTAGCTCCGGAGAGAAGACACCCTCGCCCATACGCAGGATACTGCTGGCGCCAAAACCACCAAATATGTCTGTAAGCCCAGTGGCAGCTGATGCTTCAGCGGTGATGCGCCGCTCGATGACAAAGGAGTCACCCTGCTCATACCAGGCTCGGGCGGTAGCGGATATAAGCCATCAGGTCGGAGTGGGGTGGGGGCCGGCTCTGACTGGTCGTCAGGGCATGGGTTCCTCGAAGAGGACCCCGTGTGTGTAGCGCCTCCTCCTCTAGTGCGAGCCATCTAAACAACAAACAAATGCAGTAAGAAACCGAAACAGCAAAAAGAGAAGCAACAGACACCAAAACCCGAAACCGATTGAGCAGTAAGTTCTATTTGAACACATTCTTGCACACAGTTAATTTATGAGTTTCAAGGCATTAAGACATCCAAACATAGCAAAAAATAGCATTAAATAGTATAACATAAACCTATAAAACAATTGTAGAAGAATTCAAAATTTTGTACATGTCCGGGTCTACGTCCGGGTCAACTTAGCCGGACGCAGATCCGGACGCACCTATAAACCCTAAAAAAATTCCGCCGTGAACAGAAATCGCGGTTTTGCCCCAAATCAAGCAAATCGCGCACACAGATTCCCAATTTGCATACTAGTTAACTAATTAACGTTATCAACCGCGCGAACCACTATTTAATCTATCTATTTCGTCGAATTTGATGCTGAACATAAAAAAATCGCCAAAAACCCAAAATAAAATCGTAAATCCTGTTGGTTTGGATGCGGTTCGGTTTGAAATCGATGGGGGTTGCGGGTTGGGCGGAGTTCCTGGTGTCACCGGCGGTAATGGGTGGTGCTGGTGCGGTGGTGGTTGTGTGAGGGGGGCGTTAATGGAGAAGATGAAAATCTGGGTCGAGTGCGTCGGGAGGAAGGAGACAGAAGAAAGAAGAAAAGAAAGAAAAGAAAAGAAGAAGAAAAAAAATCGGCGCGACTTAGTGACGTCCGGATGGCCGTCCGGATCCGGACGTGGCTAGATTTGTGAGTCCGGCTAATTAGCCGGACACGTTGAATGCTTCTTTTTTTATATTAAATTAAATTAAGTGCCACTAATCTAAAAACCTCATTATTTTAAATAAATTTAAAAAGAAACATTACCAAATAATCAAACAAAAATAAACAACCACAAGAAATGCAAATTGAAATAGCAAGAATGTTAAGGACTCCCTGATCCGTGGTGAACACTGCCATGATATTTCCCCACTTGAGTTCAGTTTAGCATTAGAGTGAAGTACCTGAAAGATTAAATCTGCAAAACCAGAGAACTCAAGTGGATCCAGGCAGAGTTAGTTATTGAAATAGGGGAGTCGGGGCTCTGCAGTAAAATAGTAAAAATTCTCAAGATTAAAAGAAAATTATATCAAGTAATAGGAAAGTGTAAAAAGAAAGTGGGGAAGAGATTTTATACTGGTGGGTTGCCTCCCACCAAGCTGCCCATCTTTTCGGTCTTTGGCTAGACCGTTCAATTGTGTACTCAGCATGGCGGGTTGTAAACAGTGATCACCGAGTGAACTTCGGCACTGTTACTACTCAAATAATGTTTAGCTGGGATCCGTTGACTTTGAATGTCTCACCTTCTGTGTTGATTAGATCAATGGCTCCATAAGGTGAGACACTTGTCACTGTGAATGGGCCGGACCAACGAGATTTTAACTTTCCTGGGAATAGTTTCAGGCGGGAGTTGAATAGAAGAACTTTATCCCCCACGTGAAACTCACGCTTGACCAACAGCTTATCATGCCACCTCTTCGTCTTCTCCTTATAAATCTTGGCGTTTTCATAAGCTGCCTCTCTAAACTCCTCCAGATCACACAGTGTAGCTTACGCTTCTCACCAGCCTTTTGGAGATCAAAATTCAATGCCTTAATTGCCCAAAAAGATTTGTGCTCCAGCTCCACAGGTAAGTGACACGCCTTGCCATAAACCAACTTGTATGGGGACATACCTAAAGGTGTTTTAAAGGCAGTGCGGTATGCCCACAAGGCGTCATCTAACTTAAGGGACCAGTCTCGCCTCGAGGATGTGACAGATTTCTGGAGAATCCACTTAAGCTCCCTGTTGGTGATCTCAGCTTGTCCGTTTGTTTGTGGATGATACGGTAGAGAAACCTTATGCCGTACACCATACTTCTGCAGAAGAGCTTCAAACTGTTTGTTGCAGAAGTGTGTACCCCCGTCACTAATGATCGCTCGTGGGACACCAAAACGGGAAAAGATATTCCTCTTTAAAAACTTAAGCACCACTCTTGCATCATTGGTAGGTGCTGCTATTGCTTCAGCCCACTTGGTGACATAATCTACTACTACCAAGATGTAGAGGTTACCTTGAGATGATGGGAACGGTCCCATGAAATCAATGCCCCAAAGATCAAACGGCTCAACCTCTAAGATCGAATTCAATGGCATCTCGTGGCGTCTGGATAAATTCCCCTGCCTTTGACATTGATCACAGGTGGAAACAAACTGATAACAATCCTTGTTCAAGTTTTCCAAAAGAAGCCAGCCTCCAAAACTTTCGCGGTTGTCCTAGCCGGACCAAAATGACCCCCTGCTTTTCTAGAATGGCAATGCGTCAGGATGTCTCTAGCTTCATTCTCAAATACACAACGACGAATCATACCATCTGCACAGACCTTAAACAGAAACGGGTCGTCCCAAAGGTAATGCTTGACCGTGGAGAAGAACTTCTTCTTCTGCTGATATGTCAACTCTGGAGGAACGATGCCCTTGGCTAGGTAATTTGCAATATCAGCATACCAAGGGTCCGTGGAATGACCGATCATGTAGACATACTCATCAGGAAATACTCATTGATCAGCCTGCCATCATCTGGAACTTCCATACGGGATAAGTGATCCGCTACTCCGTTCTGCGCTCCAGGTTTGTCTCTAATCTCAATGTCAAATTCCTGCAAAAGCAAAATCCATCTGATCAAACGAGGTTTAGCGTCAACCTTTCCAAAGAGATACCTGAGAGCGGAGTGGTCGGTGTGCACGCTGACTTTGCTGTCAATGATGTACGGTCGAAACTTATCACAAGCAAAGACAATTGCCAGCAGCTCCTTCTCCGTCGTGGCGTAGTTCTTCTGCGCCTCATTCATAGTCTTACTAGCATAGTAGACTATCCTCAATACCTTGTCATGCCTCTGACCCAAAGCTGCTCCCAATGCGTAATCGCTGGCATCACACATAATCTCGAAAGGCAACGACCAATCAGGAGCAACAATAATAGGTGCAGAAACCAATTTAGCTTTAAGCAAATTAAACGCATCTAAGCACCCTTTTGTAAACTCAAATTTAGCATCCTTAAGTAATAAATCGCAAAGAGGCTTAGAGATCTTAGAAAAATCCTTAACAAAACGCCTATAAAAACCTGCGTGACCGAGAAAACTTCGGACATCCTTTACCGATGATGGTGGTGGCAGCTGCTCTATTACTTCAATCTTTGATTTGTCTACCTCGATCCCTTTCTTAGAAATCTTATGTCCGAGCACGATGCCTTCCTGCACCATGAAGTGGCACTTCTCCCAATTGAGCACCAATTAGTTTCCTTGCACTAGCTAAGATTAAATCCAAGTTCTCAAACAAGAATCAAAAGTCGGTCCAAAGACAGAAAAATCATCCATAAAGATTTCGATGCACTTTTCAATAAAATCAGCAAAGATAGCAGTCATGCATCTTTGAAATGTAGCTGGTGCATTACACAAACCAAAGGGCATGCGTCGATAAGCATAAGTACCATACGGACATGTAAAAGTGGTTTTCTCTTGGTCTTCCTTAGCAATTGGAATCTGAAAATAACCGGAGTAACCATCTAAGAAACAGTAATATTCTTGTCCTACAAGCCTCTCCAGCATCTGGTCAATAAAAGGAAGGGGGAAATGGTCCTTCCTAGTGGCGGCATTTAATTTCCTATAATCAATGCAAACTCTATGCCCGGTAATAGTACGCTAAGGAATTAATTCACCTTTATCATTAGGCACCACAGTTAAACCTCCTTTCTTAGGTACGACCTGTGTAGGACTTACCCATTCGCTGTCAGAAATCGGGTAGATGATACCTGCATCCAAGAGCTTGATAACCTCCTTCTTAACCACCTCTTTCATGTGCGGGTTCAGTCTTCGTGAGGCTGTCTCGTTGGTTTGTCATTCTCCTCAAGGTAAATGTGGTGAGTGCAGAATGTAGGGGCAATGCCTTTGATATCAGCAATGGACCACCCTAGTGCCTCTTTGTTACACTTTAGAACCTGCAACAAGGCTTCCTCCTGTTCATTGGTTAAACTATTAGAAATAATGACAGGCAAATCAGATGGAGGAAATAAGAAAGCATATTTAAGGTGACTAGGAAGAGGGTTAATTTCAAGGGAAGGTGGTGAGTCCACAGAAGGAGTTAGCATCTTTGGAACTCGGTCCAGCGCTTCCTCTTCGATTCTGTGGTTCTTCCTATATGGCCTCCCAGCAGCAAGCTGAAATGCTGCAGCAGAAATCTCAGGATCATCATGAGCTGTTTCTATGGATTCTACCAAGCACTTCTCCAATGCATCCAGCTCCGTGGGGCTGTAAGAATAGTCCTACATCAATGTATCAATACAATCTAAACTGAAACAAGCATGAACATCAGAAGGGTGGGTAGTAGCCTTGGTCATATCAAATACAAGCTGCTCATCATGTAACCGAAGTATAATCTTCCCTCCTTCGACATCAATGAGGGTCCTTGCTGTACGCATGAATGGTCGACCTAAGATAAGCGGTACTACCTTGTCCTCCTCCATGTCTAAAATAACAAAGTCAGCAGGGAAAGCAAAAGTACCAACCGAAACAATTAAATCCCTTACCACCCCTTTAGGTAGGATGATTGACCTATCAGCTAATTGTAGAGTAATTCGGGTAGGTTCACATTCTCCTAAACCAAGCTTCAAATACATTGATAAGGGCATTAAATTAATACTCGCACCTAAGTCACATAAACCCTTACCACAGTTCACATTACCTATCGCGCAAGGTATGACCGGAGTACCTGGATCATCAAGCTTAGGTGGAAGCTTCTTCGAAAGGACGGCTGAAACGCTCTCGGTAAGCTGCACAGTATCCTTCTCCACTAAAGACCGTCTATTGGACAGGACGTCCTTCATAAACTTCGCATATATCGGCATCTGCTTCAACGCTTCAGAAAAAGGAATGTTAATGGTTAGCTTCTTAAAATACTTAAGAACTTACCAAATGCTCATCCAGGTCTCTCTTCTTCAACCGGTTTGGAAAAGGAACCGACGCTTCATCAACTGCGCGGCGTGGAGGTGGGGAAACTTAGGAGTCTTGCTAATCGCCACCTCCTCTTCAACTGGTTCCTCCTGAGAACCTGCTGGTGTAGTTTCTTCATTTCGCTCAACATTAGGAAGAGGGGCCTCAGCTTCAGGGATCACCGGATCAAGCTGTGTACCACTCCTCAACGTGATTGCCTTGGCATGCTCTCTCGGATTCTGCTCTGACTGACTGGGCAAAGAACCCAAAGGACGCTGAGCCAACTGCTGTGATATCTGAGATAGCTGAGTCTCGATGTTCCTATTGAATGTCCTTTGATCATTGTTGAAGGTCCTCTGCTCCTGATTGAAAGCTTCCAGCTCATTAAATTTCTTGGTGTTAACCGTGATGAAATCATTCATTCTGGCCAGAACTTCATCCATACTAGAGGACGCACCAGCACCTGTATTCTGCACTTGCTGATTCTGTAGTGGCTGCTTCTGATAAGTGGAATTATACTGCTGTTGGGGTCTTTGGTTGTAATTGCTGTTACCGCCAGCTTGGTAACGATTCTGCTGCTGAGAATGGTAACCCGGGTTGCCTTGATTTCCGAAATAATTACCCGGTCTGTTACCAACATAGTTTGCTGTCTCTTCTGGCGGTGGAACACACTGGCACATGTTAGAACTTCTACCACAATACTCACATTGAGGGAATGAATCAGTGATAACTGATGCGTTTGATTTTGGGTTCATCAGTGTGCACATCTTCTCAAACTGCTTAGAAATGTTGTCCATCTTAGCAGCTAAGAGGGTATTCGAGTCTATGAAATACCCCGAACTTAAATACAGGGATTAAAATTAACTTATATGTATTTAAGGGCCTAATGGTACCTAATTAATAACAGTAAGGAAAAAGAAATACAAAAAGAAATAAAGAAACGCTTAAAAGGCGAAAAACGCTAAATAAGCGTTAAATAACCATAGGGGGTATGAGACCTCGGTTAGCGTATTATATGGATTCTAAAGGCTTAATAAGGCCTAAACAATATATGGGAACAACTCCCGAAGAAAACGGACCCGTAAAAATTATAAATCATTAAATAATAATTATTAAGCATTTATGGAAGCTTAATAACTAATAAAAATAATTAAATGAGGGAATTCCGGAAAACGGGCCCGGTTAGTGAACGGTATCTAAACCGGGGAAAATAACGAGTGTTTTCTGTAAAAGACGAAAAAACGCTCCAGCTAGTATACTATATGGGGGCCGGTTTTTACTAGCCAAATAACCCCCACCACACATGTAACTAGCTAATTAAATAAGGGAGCCAAAAGCAAAAGCAATAAAGTAAACACTACTTTATCTCTTCTCTCTCTCCCTCACTCACTTATTTCCCTACTCTCTCACCTCCCTCCTTCCTCACCACCGATTTCTCCCCTCTCTCCTCTGGTTTTGGGCGATTTCCAAGCTTCCCCAACAACAACAATGGCACTTCATCTTCTCTCCCATGCTCTACCTCCATTTGAGCTCCAATCACAAAAATAATTACATATTTGTAATCCCCTCATCCTCCTCTATCATTCTCTCTTTTCAAAATTCGAAAAGGATGAGTTTCATCTCATGGGTTTTCCCCATTCAAAGAGAAAAGCACACCATTATGGAGCTTGGAGTCTCCTCTTTCCAACAAGGTAAAATCTACATGAAAAACTCATGTTTTCTTCACCTCCCTTTCATAACCGATTTTACCCATATGTAACACCATGTTTTCTCTCTCTCTTTTCAGCAAAATATCAACCTAGCAATGGTGGTGGATTCACCTTCTTGAACCAAGGGCTAAAACCCCTTCTAAAACTCTCCAAAGGTAAACCCTAGAAATTTCATTTCAAACACTTCAATGAATTGACATTAATTTAAGGGATTAGTATATTAATTATAGTGTCTTGTGTTCATTGGGTGATGGGAATGGAGTTTGGCAACTCCATTCCCCCACATGGCCGATTTGGGCAAGAAAGGAAGAAGGAGGAGAAATGAGAAAGAAAGAAGGAATTATAAGCTCAAGGTAAGAGCTCTTTACTAATGTTAAATTTTAGTGCATTAGAGTAATGGGAATGGGTAAACCAATCTAAAGAAACCAAATAATGTATTAGTAATGTAATTGAGGAAGTTTGAGTATTTGTGAACTAGTATGTGAATTGGGCCTTAGAGCCAAGTGTATTGTGTATGTGCATTAGTAATGTGGATTGAGGAAGTATGGTGTACTAAGATTTTGTATGTGCTGGTAGAACCCTTGTGGTTTGGCTATATTAGGAATGAGTTGATGAGAAAACACATATGTGGAGAAGTAAGAAATGTAGAGGGACTATGGCAAAATTTGGTAGGAATATGTACATGTAGGGATGACTTGGTGAATGGCAAAACCAAGGGTGTATTGGAGTAAGTAGAGATATCTAATGACTATGAGTAGTAGTTGTGGTAAGAGAAGAAAGAATGTAAAATCTGTAGCAAGGGTTGTTGAATGGTATTGGAGGAACAGGAGAACTTATGTACTTGACCTAGGGAAGGAGTGTGGACTTGAAGAGGTGAGACAATGCATTGTAGGCCTTGGAGATGACATTAGGAGAGGAAATATGTATGGAGGAAGTAGGAACCAAAATCTGTAGCAAAGGGGTATCAAATTGTATAAAGAACTAGGAAAGATTAGTGTGCAAGATTGGTAAAAAGAATGTTGGACTTGGGCATAGGTGGTATAATTGCTTAGAAATGAATTGGCATGGTAATAGGAGATGTATTTGGCATGGTAGAGGAAATATTGAATGGTAGGAGTTGTAGAAAATTGTAGCATTAGAGAATGAAAAACTGTTGTAAGTGTTGAAAGGAAGTGAGGGAAATTGTGTAAGTGTTTGATGGATTTAGTAATGGATTTGGTGGATGAATTAAGGTGATTTAGAATGTTTAAATGGTACTAAAACATGTTAGGATGTATGTAGGAAGATTGGGGAAACAATGGGTGAAGTTGGGAAGGAAAAACAAAATCTGTAACAAGGTTCTGGAACCGTCCGACCCAGAGTCTGGATCGGACGTGGGTCGGACAGGGCTTAAACAACGAGATGTAAACTTTCTGGAATGGTCTGACCCAGAGCCGTGGATCGGACGTGGGTCGGACAGGCTAAAATTTTTCCGTCGTCGAAGTTTCTGACTTCGTCCGACCCAGACGTTGGGTCCGTGGGTCGGACGGAGCTTGGACGACAGGACCAAAACCTTCTGGAATGGTCCGACCCAGAGAGTATGGGTCGGACGGAATAGTGCTGGGTCGGACAGGGTAATTTTCTGGGAACGAATCTTACTGGAATGGTCCGACCCAGGGCTTGGGTCGGACGGTGGGTCGGACGGCCCTATACTTACAAAAAAAAACAGTAAGCTTATAACTAATATATATATATATATATATATGATACCCACCTATACATATGTATATATATGGGTATGTAAATTATGGGCAAGTAATGGAAAGTAAGTAAATGAAATATAAGTGTAAGGAATGTAAAGCCTTAGTAAGTACGGATTAGCAAACACAAAAGTAGTTGAGTTAAGATTAATAATGGTAGATTAATCATTCAATTGTATGCATATCCTAGGCTGTGATTGTGAACACCAGAGGAACGTTGGGATACAAGTACAACGGTGAAAGGTATGATTTCTTCATGCCCTGTATCCTAATCTGGTTACCCCGATTTGTGTGCTTATTTGACCACCTAAATAAGATAAATGCATGAATCGGACTATATTGCACTACTTGTGCTTGACTTATGTTGTGCTTGATATTTATGTCTTGAGCACTAGTTTGTATAATTCATGAAAGATATGAATGATGATGAATGGTATTCGAACCTCGTATTGTACTTGTGTAATGTATTGTACCTCGTATGTATGTGTATATGTGTATTGTATTATTATGGCTTGGATGTTGACTTGTGCTAATTCCTAACTATCTAACTCCTAACTAAGTGAGTAAATTGGAATGAGTACAAGTCCGATATAGCTTCGGCCACGCGTGAGGATGCGGAGTCACAAGAGGTTGGCTGCAATTCCTGACTCTTAAACTGGTCCGCGGCCCAAACCCTTAAATGGGTAGCATCCCGGATTGGTGAGTCAAGTAAATCCCGGAGGTGGGACGGTGTAGTCCCCAGGGCCGGAGGTCCCGACGACTTAACTTGAGTAAGAGTAAGAGTAAGTAAGTATGGATCCGTAAGTATGTATGAGTATGAGTATGTAGTGTATGAAGTAACGAGTAAAAGAGTAATCTCCACCCGATTAACCCGGGTGGACCAATGAAGCTAACAAGAATTGTATATTGTGTATGTAATGAGTATGTGTATTTCGGAAGAAGGTAAGTATGTATTGGATGATTTATTGTATTCCTTGTATGTAATGTAGTGTATGTATATGTGCCTTGCGGAGTATGTTGTATCGTGTATAAGCATGTATGCATGTATGTTTGAATGAAATCAACCGCATGTATTCGACCAAGTGGTCGGCGTACCCTCACTAGTACGCGTGGGTATGCGGTTATCATGCTCGGCGAAAGCTGACCCCTTCGGGGGACATTTTTTTAGTGTGCAGGTACCCGAACGAATATGGTCAAGGAAGAACCGGAGGCACACCCTGTATTTGGAAGTAAGTAGTGTGAGGAACGGGTAGTAAGTAGTCCCTAGTGAGTATATGAACTGGAAGAGGTTTATACTTGTATAAGGATCCTAGTAAACTCGGTATGTATTATTATATAGCACTTGGAGTATTGTGTTGAATGAAGGTTCTAGTATTGATTTGGTGTTGGAGTATGTATCGTAGATGTGTAGTACTCGGATATCCGGTCCATCAGACATGCTGTATATAGAAGTAGTAGCCTTGTTAGTCACGTGGGTGACTAACGGCATTGTATCACCCATGTGTATGTAAGTGTATATCCGCTGCGCGTATCTGATATGGAAGGAGATTGGACGGTAAGCACGTTTAATGGTAGGGGTGTTACAAAAAGTGGTATCAGAGCGAAGTATCGCTCTGATGACTGGAAATACCGAGTTAGGAAATACCGAGTTAGGAATTAGAAGCTTAGGGCTATGGGCTGAGTGAGCATTAGAGAGATGCTAGTTGGAACTCCGGTGAGTACCGGATACCTACAATACCAGTCCCGCCGCCGCAAACCCCACTGTGTAACTTGGGAAAGGACGCCAGAGAGAAGAAAAGTCTTCTCATACTCGGGGAAACCCGACTGGCAGTGGTGAATCAATCACAGTAAACAAGAACCGACATGTAGTAGATTCCAAGAACTGGAAGTCCCGGAGATAGTCCCGGTTGAACCACACACCCCGCACGTGAATAGCGGTAGAATGAGCACTCCAACCACGAGGAGGCTATAACTTGCAACAGCATGGGGCGACCTGCTTAGCAGTCGCGAAACCTAGCTAGTCAACCAACAGCAGGACAGAAGCACTAACCGTGCAACGGAATGGAAAAAGGGAGCAGTAACGGAACCCGAGACACAAGTCTACGGGATAGTAATACTTGAGTAATACCACCAACGGTATGCTAGCCGACTAAGGACATAGTTGGAAGCGGTTAACTCCAAAACTACGATGCCATCAAGGTTGCAACCTGGCCAATATAGCTCAGACAACTACAAGGACAACCAGGAGATATAGACTAATATGACTACAAGCGTAGTGCCTAAACAAGGAAGGCTCAGTAACCACCACAAATGTGCGGGAACGAGCCACAAGGAGCGACACTAAACCAAATAGAACGGGAACCCCCAAGGAGTGGAAGTACCCAGATCTACGACAGCCATGTCTAAACCACCAAGAAGCTACCTAAAGAGCGCGTATACCAATTATAGATCAATAGATCGAGGGAAGCGTCAAGACTAACAAACACAAATGGAAACCATACCGTGATCGGTAGGGATTACTCAAAAAACCGCCATACCACGCACTTGCTACGGCAAGTGCAGTAAGACAGAACATGTAAAGGAACACTCACGCGTCACAAGTACATAGTAATATACAGTGACCGTAACGAAACAACCACGGATCACATCCTAACAACCAGACGTATGGAACCTGGAAAGGCCTAACGGCCCGACCACGGTATTTAGAACATACCAGTCAGCGGGAGGCTAGACTTGGTCAACCTCAAACGTGGCTATGCCATGAGATATTTCTTTTAACACCGAACCATTGTTTTAAAACCCAAAATTTTCTCTTCAAAACCACAACCTCTTTTAAAAACCTTGGATTTTAAAACCAGACCAACAGCATTATGGTGAGTATCATAGGATGATACAAGAGGAGTTGGCAACAGAATACTTCACCTAGGCGTGTGACGCACTACGAGTATACCCGTTACGGGATGTGGGACAACCGCACTCCGAAGGAGCTTGTGGGCCCGACATATAGTCGGGTAAGTGGTAACGTATCAACATGGTACCCCACGTATGTATACATGTAGTGTACGACACACGGGAAGTAGTCAACTCCGTTCTACGGACCATCAGTAAGTTCAACCCAGGACAGCTGGACCCCTCAGAGGATCAAGTATAAAGGAACTCAGAGAATCCATCTGAAGATGAGGAATAAGAATTAGGAAGTGCAAAGAACACGTGCTAGTAAGTGTAGACATTGGATATGTCTCAGGACACCAAAAATACATGACAGCTGGGAAGTATACCCAGCCTAAACACAGCAAGGCAATCGCCTATAACGTGAACACCACGATGCTCAACAAACGGGACAGAATTCCCAAGAGCAACCCCGAGATTACCACAAGTATACTCCATCATTGAAGGGAATACCAAACCTAGTCTTAAACACTAGGAACAAGCATAAACAGTCTACCCAAGGACGGGAGACGTCATGACCCAAAAGGGGAAAACTCAAGTACAACACCACAAGAAGATACAGTGGACAACATGTCATCAACATTAGCCGGATGTAACAGCATGCTTCAACAACACTCAGGAGCAATCCTTGAAGGGTGTCTGCGTTGCAACAGTCGAACAACAGCGACATGATAAAAGCACGAAAGTTAGAACGAACACTCGGTTAGGACCCGAAGGGATTTCACTTAACAGGAAATGCCCTAAGATACTGAGAGGCACTTATTAACACCATTTGCCTAAGAAGGTCTCCTATGAACGGAAGCGTGATGCCACGACTTACCATGGAGCCCAATAATACCTCCAACCTATGACGGTATACATGGAGTGGAAACGTGTATAAGCAGCTTGCAAAGAGCATAGCTTGCAGCAATATGGCTCTAAAGCCATAACCCTGATGCGTAGTGTAACCTTAAAACGGTTGTAAAACCCACACCATTACTAACAAGACTTGCAAGAGGGATTGCCTCATACGACAAGAAATCAACAACTGGACCATAAATTCAAACCCAACATCCTAAGTGGCTGGGAGTAATGGCCAACTCAATGTCACTGTCACTAGAGCATCAGCCTAGTATACAATTGACGGAGTTTAAATACCCCTCATGCCTTCTGTAGCCCTTGTACACAGAGGCATAAGAATCATGATAATGCCAACATTGGCCTAGTCCACACTTGGACACTACGAGAAACCCAAGGGAAGGTACCCCTCATTAACCAAAGACCACCAATGCGGTGATGATGTGAACCCTTAGAAAAAGGCTTCCATTTACTATAACAATAAACCACGCAATAGATATTGCCAAAGGGTGAAGGAATAAGGAAATGAGATTTCCAAACCATTACGACTTAAAGGAGTAAGTATACTCCATATGCACCCAAGCATGTGGTAAACCATTGTGTAAACACCAACATAGCCAACCTTGTCATTAGACCTATGAGTGGAGACAAACCCTCAACCAGAACTTTCATTTATCAACGACAGAGTACTCTTCAATTGGAGAACGGGACCAGAAAACCCTTGAAGCTTCAGGGATGTCCCGGTGATGTACATACAAGAATAAAAACCGCACAGCTAGAGCCTATAACCAATACTCAACTTTGAGAGGACAGTAACTGTCAAAAACAATCAATGTGAGTGCATATTGCACACCATGAATGACAACGCTCAAGAGAGCTTGTAACCCGGTAAACCACTTCAGCCTTGGTCAACCAAGATACTTGGTAAATTGTATCACTAATGATGATAGAATGTGAGGTATGTAACCTACACATAAAACCTAAGTGGAATAAGACATCTCCACATTGGGAAGATAATAAGATGTTGTATGCTACGACAACCGTCATACACACAAAACACAGGGAACTCCTTGTATCTACCCATAAGGAATGGTGCCAATGACAATGTCACTAAGTAAAAAGGAACTACCACAGTAACAGAAACAGTAAAAGCAATGTTGTATAATGAGTAAGAATACGGTGCGCAATAAGCGACCGATAGGAGGAAGTAGCAGACAATGACACGGAGTATAAGTACGAGATGACAGGCAGAAATATTCTTTCCTATCACATAAGTGACTTACTGTCAAGCGTTTACGCCTCTGCACTCTGTATGACTGAGTGTTTTGGTATTGCACTTGTGCAGCTAATGATCTAATGGGATGGCTAGGGATATGGAGAATGTAAACCGTAGTAAACCTTTCTTTTCACCAACAAACATGGTACTAGCCAGTTAAGCAAGCTTAGCAACAACCGTGCGGCCTAAGGCCAAAGAAGCACGAAGAGTGCGAAACACCTAACAATCACAGATGTGAATTCCAATGGAATAAAAGGTGAAGGGAGACTTAAGAAAGTCACTAGGACCGACGCATAGAAATGTAAGGTCATACAAGTAAAGAACACTTGTACTGAACCAGGGAAACTGGTAGAATTCCGAAGCTAGTGACACCAGAGGAAGCACTACAACTAAGTAGTGACTTAACCTCGCCCGGCAATAAGTCGAAGGAACTTAGTGAATAACCCTGGAAGCACGAATGGCATGTGCAGTAGATTACTAGAGAGCTGGTTAAAATCTTAAACTCATTGAGTTCGAACGCGGTAAAAGAACACCGCATTTGTGTAGTAAAACCTTATTCCCATAATAGATGATAAAAGCTTATGTATAGCACATTAAGGATACACGAAGGGTAAGTAACCTGAGTTATCAGGGTCGCGCAGCAGAAGCTAGTGGACCCTAGCTAGGAAGTAATATACCTAGTAAGTAAGTATGTAGAATGGCTATTAATGTCGTGAAGCTAATAGGCTGGAACCAAATTAATTATGAGTTAGATAAACTCATATAGGAATTCTTGGTGCAAGACTAAACCAGGGTATGGTTAAGACCCTTTGACCAGAGCATATTCTATAGTATACCGTAGTGAAGCTAACGCTTCAATTTGCCCAAACTGATTAAACCAATGTTTAATAATAATAACATATGGTAGATCACGTGGGCGTAATCCCTTTTAAGGGGGTAGAGTGAAAACGCTTAATGTAAGTTTTATGAATAAACACTTAAACCGTAATGTGCATAGCACAAATGAGAATCAAATTGATGATTGGTACTATGTTAAATAAACATAAGTACTCATTCATATTGTAATTATGGTAACTATGGCATTAAACATGCAAATACCATAGGAGGAGGTACCTACCTTGTAAACACCAGTGTAAGAAGATTAGTAAAGAAAAGTAATGAGTAGTGGACGGATCTCCACAAGTATTGTAACCTTTGAAGAAGTACACTAGTACAGAAATGGTCTATCGTAGCGCCCCTACCCAGCGGTTGTAAAACAACCGCTGAGATAGGCCGTTTTTAAAATCCCGCAAACCTATCTCAGCGGTTGTTACTTACAACCGCTGCGGTAGGGTCAATTTAAAAAAAACGTCTATGGCAGCGGTTCCAACTAAGAACCGCTGATAGGTGTTTTTTACTAACCTATCGCAGCGGTTCTTAGTTGGAACCCTGCCATAGGGTCTTTTTTTTCCCCAAATCGAGCTTCCCGTCACTCTCGCCTTCATTCTCTTCTGTCAATCGAGAACGAAGCAAGGCGACAGGCGAACTCGACGGCGATCTGAGCAGCTGACGCCTGCGATTCCCCACCACCGCCACCGTCTTCTTCCTCGTCGCGCCACCGGTACTCGCCGCCGTCCTCCGTCGCCAATCCTTCCACCAGGAGGCCAGTCGCAGGCGTCGATCGAGATTGCTGCCAGAACCTAGGTTTGATTCCGAATTCGAACTTTGAAATCGTAAATTATTGTCTTGTTGATTGAATAAACTAGTTGTAAATAGTAATTGATTGTAGTTTAGTTGTGTGTACATAATTTGAATTTAGATAGATTATTGAACAAGTATAAATAGTTGTGCATGTAAGGTGTTCGATAATGCCTGAGTTGATATTTTTGCTGTTTGTGCCCTCTGCATACAACCCAAAGTTGTAAAAAACGGTACGGGAATTTCTGTCACTATTACAATGATGCTAGTGATTAAATGCATCTTGTTTCTTCAGTAATATATTACTAAGATTATTTTTGGAAAAACTACTAATGTTCGATAAGTAATTACTTGATATTTTATAGTATTATAGTACTTGTCAACTGTACGTGCTATATGTAAGTGGATGTTGCCCAAGCATACGTTTTTTATCCATTAAACTCAGATTCCGATAAAGATGTGATATTATTTACAGGTTATTTAACTGTGTTCTTTTTTTATAGGATAATTTTATAATTCTGGAGCATTGATCTACTTCCATCTTAATTTAATGATTGTAACCATATTAAGTTGAATAAATAACAATGTTAGCGTGTTGTTTTTACACTCAGATTTTTAGTTGCATATAATTTATGTTCGTAAAGAAGTTAGTTTTTAGATTTGTAAATTATTAATATAATTATTTTTCTAAAATTTACACTCATTAAAAATATTCTCGTTTAGTAACTAATTAAAAAAAACTTTTATTAATTTATACTTTTATTAGTTAAGTTTATAGCTATAAGTATCTTAATTAATTTTTGGAATTTGCGGTGATATTTTTATAGTCACCAATTCAGTCACACTCTCTAATCTCATTAAATTAATAATGTATTTATACACCATCATGGAGACAAAAACGATGATAATTTTTTCCTCAGATACGTGCTTAATATAAATGCTTATAGTAATGATTTCTGCCCCCCCCCCCCCCCTAATATTATTACCTTGCTTCACACCGTTGTCTGCATAATTGGGGTGGTCTCTGTGCTCTTTCTTCCTCATTGCTTCGTTGTGCAGCAATGAGGCTGAAAGGTAACATCTTCAGCTTCTTTTTTTCTTCTTTTTTTTTATGTTCTTAATATGATAATGCGTTATAAAATGGATTTTGCCCCCCTAATATTATTTCCTTGTCTTCCCCTGTCTGCAGTAATTGGGGTGGTTCTACTTCTTCCTTATTTATTCTGCTGTGGACTAAGAGTGAAAAGGTAACATCTTCATCTATCTTTTTCTTTGTGTGTTTTAATTTATATGCGAAAAGTGGTTGTGGTTAATATTGAGTGATTGTGAATAAGGATGGGTCTGCAAATTGTTGAATTTATTTGTCGTGGTAAATAAGATGTTGGTGAATACTTAATGATAAGCCAAATGGGGATTAACACGATTACGCAAATGTCATGCGATTTTTTCTAGAATCGTATTAGTCTTATTAATTAATTTTAATTGTTATTGTGTATAACAATCTTACTTTTCTTGGTGGTCTTCTGAAATCTGCTATTGGATTTGTACCAGTACTTTCCCAGCCATCACAAAGCAGTGTCCAGCTTCCCCCTCTGTACAACCTTAAACAAGTAAGTAATTAAACTTTATTTTTTTGTTTTACTAATGCATGATTTGTTGTGAAGTTAAATTAATGTGTTAGAATTGTTAGAATAAGGCTAGATTAGTTACGTTGGAAGTTAGAGTACTTAGGCTACGTTAGTTGGTTGTAACCATAGAGTAGTGCTGAGTTTGGTTGCAACCGTACATCCAGTAGAAACATGCTCCATATACAAATGCAGACGAAACTGAAAGACAAATCAATCTAACTTGTTTTGTTTTCACATATAGAATGGAGCGTGACTGGATGTACGGTTATCGAGGGGATAACTATTTGATGAGAAGCTGAAAGAGTTTCTCAAAGCGGCAGTGCAACACAAGGACAGAACAAAGGCGAAC
The DNA here is from genome assembly GCA_023374045.1 of Limonium bicolor. Taxonomy (NCBI): domain Eukaryota; kingdom Viridiplantae; phylum Streptophyta; class Magnoliopsida; order Caryophyllales; family Plumbaginaceae; genus Limonium; species Limonium bicolor. Next base: position 20,119 of record JAIOTZ010000826.1, read on the forward strand.
AATATTTCATGTCCTTGTGTTGACTGTGGGGTCGTAAGGAAATTGAAGACATTGAGGAAATTAGATTTCATCTTAATCCCGTGGATTCATGCCACATTACAAAGATGGAATTTTCATGGAGAAATGTTGCAGCTAGTGCTTCAACATCAAGTGCTCATGATCCACGTTACGCAAGTACCGCCCACACCTTCAATACCATCAATGAGTCGGTACCGTTAAGTCATTCAGGATTCGATGACAGAGAACACTCACCATGATGACAAATGGATGAAATGTTAGAAAATGTTGCGATACTTTTGTCATAAGCCGGAAGAGTATCAAAGATTGTTGGACGCATCAAAGACACCTTTGTACCCTTCGTGCGTGAAATACACAAAATTGACTGCTGTACTTAATTTGTTCAACTTAAAGGGGAAATATGGAGTTGGTGACAAGTGTTTCACTTCATTTCTAGAGCTGATACATGATATGCTTCCTGATGAGAATGGTCTTCCTACATCCACCTATGAGGCAAAGAAATGGATGTGTCCAATGGGAGTTGAATATAAAAAGATTCATGCTTGCCCAAATAACTGTGTGCTCTATAGGGGTGAATACGAACATCTAGACAAGTGTCCTAAATGTTTGTTGTCCCGGTACAAGGACAAGGATGAGGATTCCTCCTTTCAGAAAAAAAAGCGTCCAGTGAAATTATTGTGGTACTTGCCGATAATTCCTAGATTCAAACGGTTGTTTGCCAACCCGAAAGATGCGAAGAACTTACGTTGGCACGCGATGGTAGAAAAATTGATGAAAAATTAAGACATCCTGCAGACGGACCTCAGTGGAGAAATATCAACAGAAAATTCAAACATCATTTTGGGGATGAGGATAGGAATCTGAGACTTGGATTGTGTACCGATGGGATGAACCCGTATGGTACGTTGAGCAGTCAGCACAGCACTTGGCCGGTGCTACTAGTGATCTACAATTTACCGTCATGGCTGTGCATGAAACGAAAATACATTATGTTATCACTCCTAATTTCTGGTCCAAAGCAACCTGGTCATAACATTGACGTATATCTTGCACCACTGATCGACGATCTGAACTTGTTGTGGAATGAAGGGACAGTGGTATATGATGCTCATGCGAAAGAAAATTTCACACTGAAGGCGATGTTGTTCTGTACTGTTAACGACTTTCCTGCCTATGGGAACTTGTCAGGATACTCGGTGAAAGGATTCAAAGCGTGTCCGGTATGTGAGGATGACACATGTTCAGATCGTCTGAAGCACTGCGGCAAAAATGTTTACATGTGTCATCGACGGTTTCTTCCAGTAGACCATCCTTACCGTTCGAGAAAGCGAAAGTTGTTCAACAATGAGCACGAGACTCGTGTGGCTCGTCTGCCTTTGAATGCAGAGGAAGTGTATGCAAAGGTAAAAGACATTCAAAATGTCTTTGGAAACACATCCACGCCGCCGAAGAACATTTGGAAAAAACGTTCCATTTTTTGGGATCTACCGTATTGGCGGCATATGCCTGTTCGACATTGTTTGGATATCATGCACATTGTGAAGAACGTCGGTGAGGCAGTGTGTGGTACTTTGCTCAACATACCCGGCAAGACGAAAGACGGATTGAAGGTGAGGAGAGATATGCAAGAGTTGCGCATACGAAAAGAACTACACCCAATAGAGGATGAGAAGCGAACATATCTACCTCCTGCGTGTTATACCCTCTCTAAGAGTGAAAAATTAAGTTTTTGCAAGTGTTTGCACACATTGAAGGTACCATCTGGGTACTCTTCAAACTGGAAGAACCTAGTTTCTATGAAGGATTTGAAACTGTTAGGCATGAAATCTCATGATTATCATGTGTTAATGTTGCATCTTCTTCCAGTTGCAATACGAGGGATATTACCAGAAAATGTCAGAAATGCTCTAACTCGATTATGTTTCTTCTTCAACGCTGTCTGCTGCAAGGCAATTGACTCAGACACCCTCGATGATCTGCAACATGAAATTGTTGTGACAATATGCCAGCTTGAGATGTATTTCCCACCATCTTTCTTGACATAATGGTGCATTTAGTAGTGCATATTGTCCGAGAGATCAAATTGTGTGGTCCGGTCTACTTACGTTACATGTATCCTTTCGAACGATATATGGGGATTCTGAAGGGTAGAATGAAAAACAGATATAGACCGGAAGGGTATCATCGAAGCAACAGTGACTGAGGAAGTCATAGAATTCGTGACAAGTTATTTGAACGATGCAGAGTCAATTGGTATTCCCAAACCACGTCACCATGGTAGATTTAAGGGTAAAGGAGTTATTGGCAAAAAGGTTGTTCATATCTCTCGTGATCTTATTAATCAGGCACATTTGTTTGTACTACAACACCTTGAGGTTGTTGAACCCTACTTCGATATTCACATTGCTAAGTTGAGTCGACAAAACCCTACCAAAAACCGTATCTGGCTTAAAAAAGAACAAAATCGAGTATTCGTCCAATGGTTTAAGGAATATGTGTTTGAGCAAGCTTCATTGAACCCCGAAGATGTCAGTGAAGAAATCAGATGTCTAGCTGTTGGTCCTGGAACAGATATTGTATCGTTTGAAGGGTATGACATTAATGGATGCACATACTACACTGCACGCCAAGATGCTAAATCAATACATCAGAACAGTGGGGTAAAAATTGAAGCATCGGTGACTGAATATGGTCTAGGTAACCAGGTTCAACCAATGAGCAGTAGTAGTTGGTATTATGGTGTGATAGAGGACATATGGGAACTAAACTATCACATTGATTCGTTTCTATTGTTCCGCTGCAATTGGGTGGACAACCGACATTGACTCTAAAATGATAAAGGACTTATTTTGGTTGATCTTCACGTGTTACAACTAATAAGGAAGATCAGTTTGTGTTGGGTAAAGACTGTGACCAGGTGTTTTATGTTGAAGACCCAAAAGCTAGTAGATGGCATGTTGTTCTTCCAGGGAGAAGACCGGTTTTGTTTGAGGATGAAAACAACGACGATGATGATAATGAGATGATAGATGAAATTGTATCGTTGCATACAGGGTTGCATGATTCAACTGATGATTTACAAAATGATGATGTTCAGACCATCTACGCTCGATCAGACCATAATGAGGGGGTTTGGGTAGAAAACAGATCATGATATATGTTACTATGTCTAGGTAACACCATTGGTTGAAATTACATTATATAATTTGTATTATTGTTGTTACAATGTTATCAGAATTAATTATTTATGTTTATTTTTGCAATTATACATCGTTCCATGAATATTGATCTAATGTGTGTGTTTTGTTCCTCAGTGGATGATGATCCTATTGATGATCCTATAGGACGACTGCTCCTGACTGGGGAAACTCAGCCACAGCAGAGTAGACCGGCAAAACGCACCACACGAGGTGGTAAAAAGAAATCAAAGAAAGCAGACGTAGAGACCACCCCACAGCAGACCGAGACAGCAGGGCCTTCACAGGAAGGACAAGAGTTAGAAGTTGCTCCGCCTCTCAAGAAACCCAAAAAACGAGGGGCAACCCGTGGGCTGAAAGCAAATAGAGGCCCCCCGACAAAGCCTTTGGAGTTCAATGAATTTAATCAGCCCACCGGTACCTGGAAAAATGATTTCACTGCTCTAGCCAGGCATTTGGTGAGTACATATTTCAATATAAACCATAATTGGAAGCAAGTGCCTCAGGCGTTGAAGGAGCAGATATTTGAACGTCTCAAGGTATTTGTTACACTTAATAGTTTGTTTTAAGATTTATATAGTTACTTTTTTACACTAATCCATTTTTTTTGTGCATATAGGACCGATTCTGTATAGATCCTTCTCTGAAGGATGATGTGATGAAGGGGATTGCCACACAATTCAAAGACTTCAGATCTCTGCTCACGAGGCAGTACATTTACTGTGAGGAGCCCGCAGAGATAGAGGAGGCAGAAGGTGAAGATGTGGATGATCGGAGACCACCGTGGCAAAAATATGATGGTATTACTGAAGAGCAGTGGAATGAGTTTGTTGCGAAGCGTTTGACCCCTGAGTTCAAGGTGAGTTTCACACTATTAGTTGTTCTCTTGTATGATAAATGTTTAAAGTGTCCTTAGACTTCATTTGGTTAATTCGTTTTTTTCATATATTATTTGCATAATTTGTCTTTTCATACATATATGTAGGCTATACGTGAGAAACAACAACAAAATGCAAAAAAAAATCGTTACCCCCATCACATGGGGAGTACAAGTATTGCTCAGCGTGTACCGCAGTGGGAGAAAGAGGGGTTGCTGCCAGCTGGCTCGAATGTCAGCGAACGAAGGATGAAGGTTTGGGACTTAAGTCGACGGAAGAAACCTTCAAATCCGGCGGCACCTGCTGAGTATGATGACGCCACGAGAGAGGTCATCAACCAAATGGTAAGTGATTTTTAGTTTAAAAAATGTTTATTATATTTATAGAGTAACAATAGCAGTTAAATAAACGAAGTATCCTTATTGACTTATTAAACTCCATAACAGGAAGAGTTAAGCTCCCAGATCACCCAGGGCAGTTGGCAGCCGTTAGGCAGGATGATCCACTTTCCCGCGCTCTCGGGAAGAAGGATCATCCGGGTCGTGCCGTAGGCTTTGGTGGTCATGTCGGTATACGCCAAGCCTTCGGTAATCCTGGGTCGAGACACGGTGCAGGAGGGAGCATTTCATATGAGGAGCACTTACGCCAGAATGCGGAGCTCGAGCAGCGACTACGAAGTGAGTTTCAGCAGTCGATCGCTCAAGCTATGGAGATGATCCGATCTGAGAGGATGAGTCAGGAGGTTTCTAGACCGCCAGATCAGGCACAAGCATCGAGCCCGCACAGTGCCTCCCAGTAGTGTTCACTCCGTCAACCCATTTCCATATTCATCTCTCAAGGTTAGAACAACATGTTAACTACAAATACAAAAAAAAAACAAATTATACACTTGTTTATGTGCATCTAAAATCTTTAATTTTGAAAATTTAGCAACCAATTGACTGCACATTGTTCCAAGTGATTGGCGTTGACGAAGTCGAAGTAGGGTGGGGAAAACTTTTCAAGTCTTGTGCTGGAGACACCGTGAGGAATGCAGCGCTCCGAGAGTACCATGGCCGGGTGCTTGTTGAAGGTTACGCGCCTGCTTACGCGGATTGTCAGATACCGGTGCCCAGTGCAGACATATCCACCCTTCGTCAAGCTGAATCCATGACAGTACAGTGGCCCTGTAGATTGATTAGCTTGGGGAGCAGCAGGTAACCCCATGAAAAAACTTATTCTTTAACATATCCTAGAGTAGAAACATATACTTATTAAATTAATATATTAGGAACACATTCAATCAAATTCTGTAAGGCAAAAGGAAAGAGAGTTGTTGTTGCACCAGCTAATCCTTCGATGGCATCCGCGACTAGAGTTGTGATGAGATCGAATTTGCTACAACCGGCGGTTCTGAATGCCTTACCCCCCATGCTGAAACTGTTGCACTCCACACTATTGATGACGCCGCCAGGAAGAGATTCGGTTACAATGGAACCAAGACCGGATCTTTTTTACTATACAGGCGCTCAGAGTTTTGAAATCTATCTTACTGATTTTGTGGAGTTGTTCACGAAGGATTGGTTGAGTGCGTCGATTCTCAAATCGGCTTGCATGTGAGTAATTAGCATACTTGTACACATTTTACTCTGTATATTTGAAAATTAAATTCATAATATTGGTTTCTTTATATTGTGCAGGTTTATTGATGACAAGGCGGTCCAAGTACATGAGAATAGTAGTTTCGGGTTCTTATGCCCTGACTACTGTTCGAAGCTAATATGGGATCTGACCCCCAAGCTTTGGTCCAGTACTTGTCGAATGTGATACATCGTGTGCAGTTGCTGATAAATCTTACATAATGCTGCCTCTTCATCAAGGGTAAGAATTTTATCTAATGTTAAGTTAGTTTAAAAATTATGATTTTGTATTATGTAATTGATTGAATTAAGTTCTACTTGTATTGTAATCTATGAACAGCCGACACTGGTCTTTGCTCGTTCTATGTATAAAAAGCCCAAGAGTCCTGCAGCTTGACTCAGCATCTCGTCCCAAGAGGCCACTTATATATAACATGTTGATGAGGTGATGAATTTACTTAACTTGATTAATTATCAATTTTTAGTTATTTCTTAATCATCCGGTTGATAACTTTTACTTTATCTGTGCGTATGAATTCTAGTGCCTTTGTATCTGTAATGACGCAAGTCCGAGGAGAGAGATTTAAGAAGATTCCGTGGAATGTAGTCAAGGTATTTTTGTAGTCCTTATTCAAATTTTGTAATATGTTCATTAGTTTTAAAATAGGAACAGTATTATAATTTATGTGTTAAATCGATTTTGAATATGTACGTATATACATGTGCAGTGTCCACAGCAGCCGGGAGGTTCGGAATGTGGCTACTATGTCATTCGGTTTATGAGTGACTTGATAGCGGGACCGAGACTCTTGCCAGAGAAGTCTCTAGACCTGGTAAGTAGCATTCTCGAAATATTTTGGTTTTGTAGATAATTTTTAACATTGATTCTTAAACTCAAAGTATTATTAGCAACTAATCATATTTTTTTTGTGTTAATTCCAAGGCTTTTGAAGAGTTGGTAGACGGTTACAACGAAGGACATATAACCGAGGTGCTCGAAGAATGGGCAGAATTCATGAGCGTTAATGTAGGTTGCTTCTAGGGTTTGGTAGGATTGAGTAGGATGATTTTGAAATTCTCATGAAACAATTGTCGTTTCTGTAAAGATTTTGTTGATGTTTGATTAATTTGCTCAAATTTGTAAATGTAAGTGGATTATTGCCCGTAGATAGGTTTGGTGGCTATTTAAATGGTGAAATGGTTGATCTAATGCCCCATGTGGTGGCATTGTTAATTGCTATATCTTAACAGGTTTGATTGATTTTGGGTGTGTGTGTGGTAGAATTGTAGGGTGGAATGGAAAAAACAAAAAAAAACCTATGCAGCGGTTCTTATAAAACCGCTGCGATAGGTGGTTTTTTTTTTAAAAAAAAAGGTATCGCAGCGGTTCTTAGTAAAACCGCTGCGAGATACCTACCGCAGCGGTTACAACCGCTGCGTAGGTGTTTCACCTACCGCAGCGGCACCCATCGCAGCGGTTTTCAACCGCTGCCATAGGTACCAAAAACCGCTGCGGTAGGGTTTTTTCCTACTAGTGACTGTTCAACGTACAATAGGACTGCATCCGGTACTAAGTGAATTAAAAGTTACGTTGGTAATTACTTTTGCTAGGAAGAGGTACACGTACCAGGTCACGTTCACGTACAATAGGACTGCATCCGGTACTAAGTGAATTAAAAGTTACCGTTGATAATTACTTTTGACAGGAAGAGGTACATGTACCAGGTCACTGTTCACGTACAATGGGACTGAATCCAGTACAAAGTGAATTAAAAGTTACCGTTGGTAATTACTTTTGCCAGGAAGAGGTACACGTACCAGGTCACTGTTCACGTACAATGGGACTGCATCCAGTACAAAGTGAATTAAAAGTTACCGTCGGTAATTACTTTTGCCATGAAGAGGTACACGAACCAGGTCACTGTTCAACGTACAATAGGACTGCATCCGGTACTAAGTGAATTAAAAGTTACCGTTGGTAATTACTTTTTCTAGGAAGAGGTACACGTACCAGGTCACTGTTCACGTACAATAGGACTGCATCCGGTACTAAGTGAATTAAAAGTTACCGTTGATAATTACTTTTGACAGGAAGAGGTACATGTACCAGGTCACTGTTCACGTACAATGGGACTGAATCCAGTACAAAGTGAATTAAAAGTTACCGTTGGTAGTTACTTTTGACAAGAAGAGGTACACGTACCAGGTCACTGTTCATGTACAATGGGACTGCATCCGGTACTAAGTGAATTAAAAGTTACCGTTGGTAATTACTTTTGACAGGAAGAGGTACACGTACCAGGTCACTATTCATGTACAATGGGACTGCATCTAGTACAAAGTGAATTAAAAGTTACCTTTGGTAATTAATTTTGATAGGAAGAGGTACACGTACCAGGTCACTGTTCACGTACAATGGGACTGCATCCAGTACAAAGTGAATTAAAAGTTTGGTAATTACTATTGCCAGGAAGAGGTACACGTACCAGGTCACTGTTCACGTACAATAGGACTGCATCCAGTACATATGGTACATGTACCAGGTTACCGTTTTTGAACTTGTAACCTTGTGATTAGTTCATGACCAACCTCTATATAAGGGATGCCTCCTCCATTTCATCTTCACACACTCACTCTCCATATTCTCAAATCTCTCTATCTCCTGACTCCCTTGCCAAAATACATCGTTTCTGGTATACCCTGAGCTTGAAGAATCATGAATCAACAGTTGATATGCTATCCTACAAGGAGGCAGAACAAGACAAATGGCGTGATATTGCTTCTGAGGTAGCTGAATTAGACGATCTGACTCTGATGGCCAGATGTTACAGTCAAATCCAGAACTTCCTTCATCCAGATATGGTATGCCAATTAGGAGAACCATTAGAATAGTTTGGGATTGGCAGACCTACCGGGACCTCAGGACCAAACCGACGGGAACCTTCATCTTGGAAGCGTAACTGACCAAGGGCGAGCCAGTCCGAAGGAGCACCATCAAATAGAAGATCACTTAATAAAGGATCATCAGATCCGAATCGATTCACGCCCATAAACAACTTCCCATACTGCCAGGATTTCCCATCCAACCTATATCAGTATATCACTGGGTATATTGATGTTCACGGAGATGGTAATTGGGTTCAGGGTGATTGCTGATTACCTGTATTCAAACGAAGAGAGGTGGAAAGATGTCCGTAAAGGATTGTACCATCACATTAAGAATACAGAAACGGTGAGGCATGTATACAAGGACATATTCAATGAAGCACCGTACAACGAAATGTTAAGAACGCTTCATTGGAATGGGGATAGGGCAGCACCTCTAGAGAAATGGATGACCACAGAAATTGGGACAGTGATCGCGACAAAGTACACTTCGATAGTAGTTTCTACTCTACTCTATGGGGGGGGGGGGGGGTATGACAAGTGCCATATACCTTCCAATCGAAAATTATACCAATCGTGATAGACCAAGAGGAGAGATCCACATAGGAGTTTTCCCCAGGGTCATTTCGTAAGGTTTTGTATGGTTGATGACTCCCCACTCCCCCTGTCTATCCGTAGTGGTTCTATTATAGAGATCCAAACACTGCTGGACCTTGGATTCTTCACATACAATCTAGGTTAGATAGATGGAACAACGTTGTAACTTAGTTGTTGTACCTTAGTTTTTCTTTAACTTCGTTGTTGTAACTTAGTTTTTTCTTTAACTTCGTTGTTGTAACTTAGTTTTTCTTTAACTTAGTTGTTGTGACTTAGTTTTTCTTTAACTTAGTTGTTTTAATCATTTTGACTGAAATTTGGTCATTCAATTATCTTTTATTTCAGAAAAAAGTGTCTCCCCACAACATTCCAACTTATTCAACTAAGTTTGGTGAAAAAAAAATTGTACTGCAAATAGTCTAGTTTTTGCTATTCGCAGTACAAATTAATTTTAAATCATATTAATAGTGTAAACACATAAAAATGTATTCCAACACTTAAAAAAAAAGATTCAGTATTGATTACAACAAAAAAGTAACTAGCAAAATTCGCTACTAATCAACTACAAACTTCTTGGGTTAAATTACTTTCAGATATCATTTTTTGAAAAGAAAAAAAAAACACTGGGACACATCATTACATGTTTACAATGTCAATATGATTTAAAAAAATTTTGTACTGCGGTGATTAGTAATTTTGTCTTAATTGTAAAAATAACTATATGATAAAAAATCTGATTTTCATTGATTTCTATATCTTATAATTCATAACTTATTTTATTTAACACAAAATATAAGGGTTAGAATTCAAAAGAAGAGAGGAAAGTATATAAAGATTTTTAAAAAATCTATTTTTTTAAATTTATAAATAGTTAAACGATTAATCCGGTTAACTGATTGGGTTAAATCTGATAACCGTAACCGTAACTGGTTTACTTAATTGATCGATTAACCGGAACCGGAAAATCCGTACGGTTAACCGGATTTTTGGTATGGTTTTCCCGGTTTCGGTATCGGTTAGACGGTTACGGTTTTTTTTGAACACCCCTACTTTTATTTATCACCCAAATAAAATAACCAACAATTTTAAGAAAGAAAATAGGAAATAAACATCTAGAAGTAAGTCATATTCTAGACCGAGCAAGAAATCTGGGCCAACCGAGATTTGGTAAAAGTCCCATTGGTGCTATCAGATGAAAAAAGTAAAGGCCATTGGATAGAAAGATTGGCAGAGGAAACTGCATTCTCTCTGTTCCCCTTTTCTCTTCGGGTTTGCATTTGCTCGCCCATCCAAAAGTGAAAGTAACCAACAACCTAAAGTAACTGTGGATTTTACAAATGCGAACGGCACTACACTACACTTTTCTATTGCCATATTGCCATCTTGCCATCTTGCCATTGCAACTTTAATTAAGCTCATTTCTGCACATAATTGACTTTTGCTATCTTGGCCAAAATAATGTAAAACAACTCCCCTCTATCTGCTGACTCTTACTCTTTGTAATAACTGCAACTCTCAGACTTTGTTCACTCCTCTTGAACTCATGTGACCTGATCCATGTTCACCCAAATGATTATCTAAAAGTATGCATTCGTTGCATTTACTCTTACCATACCCTCAGTTTGCCCAACCCTAAACTTCGTTCTATTTCTGCCCTCTTACACCCACCCCACCTGTTCCTAATCTCTCCCTTCAAGCTATCCCCTACCATCACCATCACTAAATTGAATCCATACAAGTCATGAATTTGTTCACGGGTCATCCTTAGAGAAGAGGGAAGCAGAATAAAGGCGGCGGAGCACCGCCGTGGAATTACGAAGAGATTCGCGCCACGTTTCGTGACAGTTTAAAAAAACTTGGATAACAAAACGAGAGTTAATGGGGCGAAGCGAAACCCCACAGTAGTTGTAGTTAACGTTTCTCTCCCCGCGAAACGTTTCATGCCTCTTTCCCCGTTCAACTCTCGTCAAACCAACAGAACTCCGGTCCTATCCTCACCCTTCCCTCTGTCTCTCTCTTTCCCGCCCCCTCCCACCGGAAAAACTTAGTATACTCTTTTTCTGCCTCTACGGATCTCTTCTCCTTTTCCTGGCTCATCCTTCTCTAGGGTTTTCTTCCCTCACACTAAATGGATAAAGAGAGAAGTCACGACGTCGGCAGCGGTGATTCCTCGAGGCTTACGTCGTCTTTCGACAAGGTCGGGGATCGGACAAGGTTCACGGTCGAGCTGAGGCAGGGTGAGACCACTATAGTCTCGTGGAAGAAGTTGTTGAAAGACGTTACCAAAGCCAATGCTCAGACCCTCGTCCGCCCCCCCCCCCGCCCCCGCCCCCGCCCCACCAACAGCAACTCTCCCCAGCGGTCCAGTCCATCCTGCCCTCGAGTCTCGGCTTGTTCCGGTAAGGGGCTGCACTACTTGCTTTTGTTTCTTTGTCTGGTTTCTGCCCCGTATCTTTATGTGTTCTGTTACTTGCTCAGAGATTGTTGTTCAAGGGAGAGGTTGTTGTTCAAGGGAGAGGAAAGTATGCTTGTTTATTTGGAACCTGTAATTTGTTTCGAAAACTGAAGATTTCTTTTGTATTGAAATGTCCTGCTCCTGTTGTTCATGAGAATAGATATTGCACTTCGTGCTGAATCTCGATTTCTCCCTGAGAGGACCCTTCCATTTTTGCACACTGATCTAGCTGATAAATTGTGGTGCTGGCATGATAAGTTGATAACACCGCTCAGAATTCCTTACTTCCTTCTGAAGGCATGTGATGATTGTGCTAAATTCTTTCTCTGATGACGGAGTACTTGCTGATGGAACTGTGTTGAGTTGCTGATCCTATGTGGTACCTCGAAGATTCAGTGAACTCCATCTTATTGGCTCCTAAAATGACGACTTAGATATATTTAGTGTGGCATTGAAAATCTCAGTTGAGCCATATTTGACCCTTGTTCTCCTCAATGCCAGAGAGTTGGTTGATTTTTAGGGGGACGGGGGACGGGGGACGGCAACAGCCAAGGAGGGTGACAATTGCTGTAACCGTAGTTAGAAGATTTCCATCTCATTACTATCTTAAAACCTCGTGTTTTTAGTATGAGGCTGGGTGTTTTCTTTTATCTGTGTCAAATAAACATCAGGCTTTCGATGGATTACGTATTATAGTTAACGATATAGACCACACAATTGCATAATGCATATACGCAGGTACAACCTTCTGCAAATGACCTTAATGATGCAGCACCTCCCAATCGCATGACTGGTGTTATTGAAAAGATTGAACGCCTTTTCATGGTAACATATTTACTATTCTACATGTCCATATTCTCAAGCTTTCCTATTTATCTGCAAAGAGTGCCTTCTTGAGGTAGTCTGATGTTGTGATTGTGAGAAGATTTGTTTTAGTACTGATCTTTTCTTTATAGGGTAATGATAGCAGTGATGAAGATCTTAATAATATTCCTGACGATGATCAATATGATACGGAAGACTCTTTCATTGATGACGCAGAGCTGGTTTGTATCTGTGCATCTGTTATATCCTGTTTCTGTACATGTGTCTCACACTCTCTTTAACCCTCTGAGGGAACTTTTTCATTTTCTTCTAGCTCTTGCATTTTGTTATTTATTTCTGTATTTTGGCACATATCTGAATCAAGTCTGTGCCTGTTATCTTTTCAGGATGAATATTTTGAAGTTGATAAGTCCAGAACGAAGCATGACGGGTTCTTTGTGAACCGAGGAAAGCTAGAAAGCATGTAAGTATGCTTTAGGATTTGTATATATTATTCTTTTCATGTTTGCATGGATAATATCATGTCCATATATCCTTGCATTTTGCACAATCAACGTGCTGTGCTGTGTGTTGATTTGTATTTGTTAGGACTAGGGTATTAAAGGGGTTATTAGTTAAGTTGGGGGCTTAGGGGTAATTGTGGTTTTACAGTCAGTATTTATTGTAAGTTTGACTAACATTTATTATTAGATTGAATATGATGGATATTGCCATTAGTATTTATTGTAAGTTTGAATAACATTTATTATTAGGTTCAATAGGATTAGGATTTTAGCATTTATTAGGATAGATATTGCCGTTAGTATTTATTATAAACTTGAATAGCATTATTGATAGTTTGAATAGGATTGGGATTTTGGCAAGTATGTTACTATAAATAAGGGGGAGGGGGTTGTACGTAGGATCATCGAGGAATTGAGTATTTAGGCCTCTTTGAGAGGATATTGGCCACTTCGGTGGATTGTTTGACAGAAAGATCACCTCAATCTTTCTGAGTCCTATCAATTGGTATTAGAGCTGTCGATTATGCAAGTGAGTAATGGAGGGAGTGAACTGGGAATTGGTGGGGAAAACATAGGAGTGTGGATGGATAGGATGTCGATGGATGAGAGAGAAGGATTGGTGAACTTAGCTAGAGAGGTAGACAGAAGATGTGACAAATAGTGGAGAAGATGAAGAAGCTTGAGGCAAACAGAGAAGAGAGATTAAGAAGGTGGGGAACACCAGCAGCAGAACCTACAAAGATAGTCATGGATGCACCAACAAGCTAGACGGCAAAGGGTACTTTCTTATCATCCGGAGATCCCATGCTCGGTATGTATGTGCCGGTAGAAATGGAAGGATTGGTGCAGAAAGAAAGGGCCCGTGGTTATAGAGGTGGAGTTGAAAGAAGGCTTTGTCGGGGAAAATAAACAGACGAAGGCAATGGTTGAACAGCCGCACACAGGAACAATGAAGGATGAAACCAATATTAAGGCAGGGAAGAAGAATAAGGAACAAGAGAAAGAGGGACACAAGAGGAAAGAAATCAGTTCGAACCAATGGAGATCAAAAACAAGGGTGCCGTCCAGAGGTTACTTTTTCTACGTTCTAATTTGAGGAAGAACTTGGTGGAAATTGAGAAGGAAAGAAGGTAGAAGAAGGTAAAAAGAAAGAAATAAGCCATGCTGAGGTACAAGATACAACAAACAATAAGGTTGCTCACCGTGAGCTTCTTAGATGCTACACAAGAAAGCGATGTAAAACCCCCGAGAACAGAATTAGCATATTTCATCAAACCAACAGCTCCAGTCTGGTGTCACTGCTCATAACACATACTATAGAGGGGCGTTTAGCAAACCACCTACATCAGATAAAATGATAATATACTCTACACTATGCTATGTGAATCACCTATGGCTGTTATCAACACACGTTGACATATGTAGACCTACTCTTGTCAAGTAGTATTTCCTTTACCATTCATCCACTGAACACAGCCGAGTGGATGGGGAAGTCCCGACACCATGTCGTTCTCCTGTTCCAGACATGAAGCTTTGTAATTCTCATCACCAAATCAAGAACTGGTGTCTTCCCTTCAGTCTCCATTTCATTACTCATCTTCCTTATATTCTGCACTGCTGAGAAGAAGCAGGTGTTTCACACTTTTTCCTTCTTTTTGCCTGCACTGCCCCTCTACATGCCTTGAAGAGAGCATAACCATTTCCAGGCCTAACAATTTCTATACCTTACCAGTTAAGAAGATTCCAACCATACTTTTCTAGTGATCCACAGGCAAAGAACTGATGGTATGATGATTCCTTCTCGCACATAGAGCTCAGCAACTTTGGTTTTAGTGAGTATACTCCTTCCATACAGTGCCATCCTAGTACTTAATCTATCTTGTAGCATCATCCAAACACACATTTTGACTCTTGGGATTGCATTTCCTCTCCATCTGAATGCATCCATCCCATGAGTCTGCTATATCTAATTGAGCCACAACAAGCTGAATGTTCTTGGCATTGAATCCTGAGATCCCATATGCTGCTGTCTGTCAGATTCTTGTTAGGCCAGATCTACTGCCTGTAATCTCTGAAGGAATTCATTCACCTCTTCCCTTTCTGCCCTAAATATCTTCCTCCAACTTGGACTCCAACTCCACGTCTCACCATCCCAAAAGTTCCGCCATAGTGGCCTTGATCTGTGTTCTTAGTCTAAACAGATTGCATCCATCCCATGAATCTGCTATGTCTAATCGAGCCGCAACAAGCTGAACATTTTTGGCATTGAATCCTGAGATCCCATTATGCTGCTTTCCGTCAGATGCTTGTTAGTCCAGATCTACTGCCTGTAATCTGTGAAGGAATTCATTCACCTCTTTCCCTTTCTGCCCTAAATATCTTCCACCAGCTTGGACTCCAACTCCACGTCTCACCATCCCATAACGAAAGTTCCGCCATAGTGGCCTTGATCTGTGTGCTTAGTCTAAACAGATTGGGTTATTCCATCATCAGTGGTAGTGACTTTGAACCATGCGTCATGCCAAAACCCGATCTTATCTCCCTTGACTATCTTCAACGTTAAACCAGTATCAATCACATCCTTAATTCGGGCATTCTAGTCTTTGACTTCTGGGATTGTGTACCATATACCTCTCATTTTGTTTCTTCTATCTACCAATGCTTCTATCTCCCTTGCCTATCTTCAACTTTACACCAGTACAGTACTAGAGCTGCATTTTCCAGCTCCAAGTCCCCAGTGCCTTGTCCCCAATGCCCAGGCCCCCTAGATCTTTTGGTTCGTGTAGTCTCTTCCAAGAAATCATTGCCATTCCTTTTCCACCTCCATTCCAGAAAAGTTCTCTGCAATGATATCTCTTTTCTTTTGGTATGAAATCATTTCTGTAATAGCTGGATCATGGAAAAAAAGCCACAATGGCTCAATGCTTTCATAATTATTACACCCTCCTGTTCTAAATATGTGATTTTCTAGATGGAATTGAAGTAATTTGTAAAGTAAAGTTGTGAGATAAAAGATGAGGGGTAGAATTGGAAAGTAGATGACAAAAAAGGCTAGAACATCTTATATTTTGAAAAGAGTGAGAGGACCCAAAAAATCATATATTGAGAACAGGAGGGAGTATCTATTATTGGATTCTGAACTGAGCACTGCCATCTAATTTGTATATGTGCTGGCTCTAGTTAGATCTATCTACTAGTATTCTTCTTTGCCTAAGAGATAATAATCAGTTAACCACAGTGCTTCTCTCTCTCATTGTTTTTTTATGTGATTAAATATTGCCTTAAAATCTAGAAAAAAAGAGATGATTTTTCATCTATTCAGGGATGGGATTATTGATGTGAATTTTGGTATTGCTGGTTCTTTACTTCCTTCTAGAGAGCCTTCCCTGTCTGCTGATCTGCTACCCAAAAAAAGGAGGAGAAGATCTATTGAAACCGATGGGCCTAACAAGCAATTGAAAGTGGGAAGGAAGGGTGGAGGCAGGGGATCACTCACTGTTGGGAACAACTCAATGCCCGCATCTTCGACCATTTCTGGTAAGGCTAGGACCAGCTAAATGCTTCTGGACCTTATATCTTGAAAGTAGCTTCTGATATTAGTGGATCAATGTATATTAAGGGTACAAATATTGAAAGACATGGCTCAGTTTTATTTCTTGGCAATTCTTTTGGTAACTATCTGAAAGAGGTGAGTGCATTTTCAGACTCTTCACTTATGAAACATCAAGAAAGAAGCACATCTTCACAATTGAAACTTCAATCTGGAAAGGCAAATTGTATGGAAGACTCGGACAAATCCATTCCGCAGAGAGATAAGTATGGTCGTCGTGTGCAATTTGACCTTAATATTGCGTGTGGAGTGCAGCCGATTCAGACAGTGGTGAGCTGTCTGCTTTTTGTATTGCTGTATAAGCGGCTTAATAAGAACTAGAGTGAAATCTTACAGTGCCTCTATTCTTTTCAGATATCAGTGTAGTATTCTGCTTTACAACCTAGTGTTTTATGGCATTGATTGAAGCCCAGATGGATTTCATCTCCATAGCTATTAATTAGATTTGTTGTTTTATTGTCTTGTTGATCTGACCTTGGGAATGATCTTTCTTGTTTCGCCAGTGAAGAAGACGCTTCCCATTTTTGTTTTACCAATCACTTTGCTTTTGTTTAGAAACCATCGCTTGCTCATAGGAAGGAGGGTTCTGGCATCAGGTCTAAAGGTAATATGCTTGAAAAGGCTATCAGGGAGTTGGAAAAGACAGTAGCAGAATGTAAGTATGGAGTTGTATTATTTGTAAAGCTCATTTTGTATTGGGAAGTGATGCAGCTGTCACAGTGCTGTTAGTTGTGGTATCATCTTGCAGGCAGACCTCGTAATGGTGAGCTTCCAGATGTCGATGCTACAGCTCAGGGAGTCAAAAGGAGATTGCCTCAAGAAATAAAGCATAAACTTGCTAAAGTCGCTAGAGCAGTGGTATAGGAAGCGTTGATTTGCTAAAATCTCTCCATTCATTTTCTTTGTTAGTTCTTTAACAGTTTTGGGTCATTTTGATAACAGCTGAAATAGCTTGAGTTGTGCTTTATTTTTTCTTTTCTCATTCTTTCAGCAGGCAAGCCATGGTAAAGTATCAAAAGAGCTGTTAAGTCGCTTGATGAACATTGTTGGGCATGTAATTAATCTCAGAACACTGAAGGTATGCTATTTATGAATGATTGCTGATGGTATATTTATTCTGAGCACTATTAGCCTACCGTACTGCTGGCTTGGTAGTTGAATCGTACATTCTTGTCTATTATTTTCCGTAAATTTTGGTGCCGGGTTGTGCATATTAGTTACTACAGCTGATTGTTGTAGCATCCCTTTGGAGTACTACAGGGTTCACTAGACCGCTTGTATTTAACTCTCTCCATTTTCCAACAGCGGAACTTAAAGATACTGATCAATACAAGCCTTTCAGCCAATGAAGAAAAACACGAGAAGTATCGACGTATAAAAAATGAAGTTGTTGATTTGATCAGCACACGAGCTCCTTCCCTGGTTGTGAAGGTACTACTTGCAGCATACTATTTTCACGTATTTTTTTACTAAAGAGATTGGATGATATCTTAATTTTGCTTAAATTCAAATGCGCAAGACTGAGATTATTGGATATTATTTCGGATCTATATCTAAAATGGGTGAAGAAACTCTATGTTGCCACTTGCTCTCTTGAAGTTTCAAATAGGCCAATAAAATTTCTATTCGGAGATCACTTATATTTTTGAGTGATAACCAATCTATCATTGCAAGGAACTCACTTGTGAATCGTTACTATTGGCTTGCAATTATAATTTGTTCTTTTGTTTTGCAGACAGGTGAACATCAAAGTGGGGATTCTGGTGATTTTCAACAACCTAGTGCTGAAGAGAAAGCTGCCACAAATGTGAAGAATACCATGGATGCTGCATTGGAAGACAAGATTTGTGATCTTTATGAGATCTTTGTGGATGTAGTGCTCTAGATCACTCCTTATTTTCTTGCAAAATCAATATTTCTATTCTTTTTTTGTTGGGCATTCTCTTGTGAGTCATTTGTTGATGTGTATCTTCTTTTGTCGCTAATAGGGCCTTGATGAAGATGGAGCTCCACAAGTCAGAAAGCTATATGCTGAGGTTTGCCTTCTGTCTGGCATAGATTGTTTTGGCCCTAGTCACTGGTAGTCTAAGAATTTGAGTTTGGTCAAATGTAGCATATGGAAGTGTTGCAAGAGACGTCCTAATCAGTTATGATTCGGTGATACAGCATGATACCTGGCCGCTACTAAAATGCGGGTCGTTCTCTTATTCCCACAAGGGGAAAACAGTATACTAACCTTTTTACCCCGTCACTGTTTGTCGTTAAAAGAAATAAATAACTATTCTTTGTTATTTCCCTCTGTTCTGCTTGGTTAATCAGATTGCATCGATTCAGTTCATTTGATTTTTGGTGGAATGACTAGTGTATTCTCCATTGCGCATGTAGAGGCTTTAGATTGAATGTTTCCAGATGCTGGAATTTTTATCATTTCAAGTTTTCATGGCTTAGAGCAAGGGGTTACTGAAGCACATCAATTTGCATGAGCTTAAGCCAAATAATGAGGGAACGATGAACATATCTATAAGTTGGGCTCTATAATTTGAATTTTGACTTGTGTTTCAGCTGGCTGAACTGTGGCCTAAAGGTGTTATGGACAACTATGGTATCAAACGTGCAATTTGTCATGCCAAGGATCGAAGAAAGGAGCTGAGACATAGATTTAAGGTCAACGATTATCTGTTTTTTGTTTCATGGTTTGTATGACTTGTGGTGTTGACAAGGATTCTTAATCTGTTGTAGTAGCTCACTGCTTGATATGACAAAGTAGATGAACAACTGTTGAGAAAGAAACTAAAACTTACAGGTTTTCGTGACCGAAAAGTAACTTTCTAAAAGCCTTTAAGCATGTTACAAAATCTTTGTTTTTAATCATACCGTGTTTTTGTTTGAATCAGGATGCGGAAAGAACTAGGAGAAAGAAATCTATGATAATGAAGACTGAGGAAACAGTTGGCATGGAGCCTAGCTCAGCTGCACCGCCAGAATATACTCAGGAGAGAGTCACTGAGGTTGGCACCCATATTACAAGTTCGATCGACAGGTTTGCATCCGATGCCTCTGCTACGACTGCAACTGCTACTACAGATGCTACAACAACGAACCCAACTAGTAGCACTCCGTCTTTGCCCATCCCCGTCAGTAGTGGTGCTAAGATTGACCGGTCAAAGAATGAGAAGTTGAAAGGGACAGTGACTGGTGGCCGTAGTGTTGAGATGAGACCAGGGGACGCACCACTGATGAAGAAGGTGAAAAGGAAGCGAGATATGAGTCTGGTTGAAGCTCATCCTCAATCGGAGGTGTCTTCTCAGCACAGTGATGAAAGGCATAGGTCACATAAGCAGCACTCTTCTGGGTATTCAGTTGGTGCTGTGCCTCAGAAAACAAGCTTTCAATCAGCTTCAGTGACGAACTTTGAACAGCTTTCTTGATATGGGTGATAGGGCGGCAGGTGGGAGTGTAGGTAAAGGCCATATAGTTTAGTAGAATTCAATCTCTTGCTCTGCCCCATTTTATTCTTTCTTTTCATGACTTTTGCGACTATTTTGGGCAAACTGAATAATTATCATGTTTTCCCACCCTTTTGTAAATCAAGCTTCCTCTCTCCTCTCTTCGTTGTCACCCTTGTTTGTAGCTGGCTTGTATCACCCCATTGTTGTAATTGTAAAGGCTAATTGTAGGGAGTCTGGTTATGGTGAGTTTGTTTACCATGATACACATTAGTCTTTCTGTTGTATGAGATGTAAATAAAGGTTGAAAATATCTTATGTGGATTTGCACATTGGGAGCAATGTTGGTTTATATGACAAAAAATGACGCTTCTTTTGGCTGTTTGGTTCTCTGGGATTGAACATCGGAAGATTTTAGCCGAAAGTTGGATGTGTTTTGAATATTGTGTGAAATATCCGTTTATACAAGTTTTTTTTTTTGTGAAGATCAAATAGAGAAACTTTCATTAATCACAAATGGTTACAAGGTTTGGTGGTACATCCCCGATCCATTCCCATGATCATGCCCACATCTACCCATATTTGCTAGAATATGTGCTACATTAGCACTTGTAGAAATGTGTGAGAAACTTAAAGATTGAAAGCTAGTTCTATTCCTCAAAAGATCTGCTAAAATATTAGTAGCATAAACATCCAAATTCACAAAATCTTTACAACCTTTCAAAAAATTAATTAGCTGCAAACAATCACTCTTGATAGAGATCCTGTCCACCCTTAACTTGCGTGCGAGATTGAAACCCAGGACAACCGCAATAGCCTCAGCAACAATTGGAGAGTAGAGACCACATTGTCCTTTGATCGCCATGGCTATCACTTTCTTGTCTGGATCTTTAACCACCGCAGCAGCTCCCATCCGCCTTTCCTGATCTACACTTGCATCAACAAAAACAGCAGCTACTCCTTCATTTTCCTCTTGTCTTCCAGCATCTTCATCATTGGCTCTACTAGGATAGTCAGAGTTCACATTCGATGAATCCAAAAAAGATTGCGCCATCTCACAACTCCACAGAAAGTTTAGTGTTTTTCCCTGTAAGAACAAACATCTGGCATACCAGATCTTCCATAGTAAGGTGCAGAGTTTAGTAGTAAGAATAGTCTCATTGTTTAGACAATAAAACATCAGCCAGTCGATAAAGCTATCATCTGATAACAGACAAGAAGGGGGCTTAATACCAAGCTCCTCCCAAACACCATCTACACCACTGCAGGAATAGAAAACATTCAACAGACTTTCGGTATCATGGCAAATCACACATTGAAGATCAGACTGAGTCTTAAATCTATGGCCTAGTACAGTTTTACAAGGGATGAAAGCTTGCAACAGTTTCCACAAGAATAAGTAGATGCGGGGGTGCAATTTGCATCTCTTTATTTTGTTGGCTACTCTTCCCAACAAAGAAGTACTGGAGGATGAGGAAGAGCATGTTTTTTTACTAGACATAGCCATATGATATGCAGATTTAACCGAGAATTGAAAGTTTTTGGTGTGTCCCCAACCCCAAGTATCAGGACCATCATTTCCATGCAAGGGTAAGCCGAGAATCATTAAAGCTTCCTTTGGGTCAAACCACTCCATAATCTGTTCCACCTTCCATTTCCTTTATGATGAATCTATTAGGTGTGAAACTGTGCAGGATGCTCTTTCATTTGGTGGAATATTCCATAAGGAAGGAATGCCCCCTGGTTTACCCATTAACCATCTGTCTCCAAGTTTTGTGGCTTCCCCATTTCCTATAATACGCCAAGCCCCTTGTTTCACCAGGGGGATTACACTCCACAGTGCTCTCCATACAGGGCTAGGGAAGGATCCTTTTTGAGCATCCAAGACTAAAGATCTCTTGAAGTATCTTTCTTTCAGGACACGTGCCACTAGAGTATCGGGACCTTGAAGGATTCTCCATATTTGCTTCATTAAAAGGGCATCATTAAAGGTACCAAGGTCCCTGAAACCCAAGCGTCCCAACTGTTGCGGTAAACACATTTGCTCCCACTTCTTCCAGTAGAAGCACCTGTTGCCCAGGCGGCCTCCCCACCAGAAACAAGTGATAGCCTTTTTTAGCTCCTTCATTAAGCACACTGGTAACTTAATGACACTCATTACGAATGTTGGGATAGCCTATAGGATACTCTTAACAAGGACTGTTCGCGTTGCATTCGACACTACCTTGGTCCAACTCTGAATTTTTGCTCGGACTCTCTCCTTAATGTAATTGAAAATAGCTTTTTTGCTTCTCCCAATATGACTTGGGAAGCCTAGATACATACCTAAGTTTTTCACCTCTCCAATACCAAACATTCCTTGATCACTTGCTTTGTGTTCTGTTCAACCCCACCAGAGAACATAAGCCCCGATTTTGCAACATTGATACATTGGCCTGATGCTTCACATAAATCATCAATAATAAATTTAACATTCCTAGCATCGTCTTCACTAGCCTCCCCAAAAACAATAGCAACAAGGAGACCATGAATTTTGAGCCCTATCCCTTTAAAGGACACTCCTTTACTAATGCCAATTGTACCCGCAAATTTTAGAGCAGAGATAAGAACCTCCATACAACATAAGAACAAAATCGGCGATAAAGGATCGCCCTGTCTAATTCCACGCCACGGAAAGAAGACCCTACCAGGGTGGCCATTAATCAGAACCGACATAGAGACAGTGGTTATACATTTTCTCACCACTCTTACCCAGTTCTGGTGAAAACCCATGCTTTCTAGCACACTGATAACAAACTCCGATTCTAACCTGTCGAAAGCCTTAGCCATGTCCAACTTTAAGGCAAAAGCACCACTCTTTACTGCTTTGGAGTTTTTCTTACAATGAAATAGTTCATGTGCTACTATTATGTTATCGCTAATTAGATGACCTTGGATGAAAGCAGCTTGCTCCTCATATATAGAATTCAAATGATTTTTCACTCTATTCACCAAGACTTTTGAAATGACTCTATATATAGTATTACAGAGGGAAATGGGACGAAATTCACTCATAGCTATCGCTCCTCTCTTTTTTGGAATCAAAACAAGATGTGTATGGTTTAAACTCTCAGGCATATCATCAGAATTAAGGACAGACAAAGCTAAACTAATAAAATCATCATGTATTATATCCCAATAGGTATGAAGGAAATTACCGTTTATCCCGTCAAGTCCAGGGGCTTTTGCAGGGTGAATGCACTTCATAGCCTCCAACACTTCTTCTCTTTGAAAAGGTCTCCCTATGTCTTGGTTCATGTCACTAGTTACTCGTTGCTCTACACAAGCCAGAAGGTGGTGATTTTGCTCAGGCGTGGAAGAGGAAAACAAGTTTGTGAAAAAGGTTCTGGCATTGCTCTTTATACCTTCCCAAGAGGTTTGAGCTACCCCATTATCATCCGTGAGACAGAGAATTTGGTTTCTCCTACTTTTGTTTCTTAACCTCCGGTGAAAATAGCTAGCATTTTTGTCCCCAGCAGAAATCCACAGTTCCCTAGCTCGTTGCAGAGCTCTTTGTTCATCTCTT
>JAIOTZ010000827.1:0-43703 GCA_023374045.1 Limonium bicolor
CCTGGACCAAATTTAAACCATAAGATCAAATAAAATATTAGTGGATGGTCCACATTTTATCTTCTGTAAATTTGATAAAAAAATATATGATTTGGTACCATATTTCATGGGATTCTCCCGTTTGAATACCAATATTCATTCTATAAACTATACCCAACCTCTATTCGCCTCTATTCTTCTTGACGGAAACGCTGCTCAACACCACGGTTCTGCTCAACACCATGGTTCTTCTCAACACCACGCTGCAATTAGACTGGATTTCTCATCGGCAACCCACGAAATTCCTCTACTGGTCTACGCTTCCACATTGCGCCTCTCTGCATCAAACCCTAACCGGAATTCAACACTCACATTCTCAGCCGCAAGGGACAAGTGCAAAAACGAAAACCTCTGTGCTCGTGGGTTTGCCTCTTTGTGTTTGAAGCTGAATATCTTGCTCCACCTGCCTCTGTTGAACCCCGCATCTCTTCACTTTATGGGTGTCATTCCACTATTATGACAACAGAGTAATTCATGGTTGTAGCTGAATATTTTGCGGCAGTTTGTTTTTGTATCGAATGATTGATCGGTTTTGAATTGATTCTAAATTATGTTTTTGTTTTATTGATTCCTAAAGTGGTGGCCAAAATAATGCTGGATGGTTGTATTTTTGCAGATAAACATCAAGAACTGCTCAATTTGAATAAGTTCTGAAACGATATTATTTGATACCAAGGTACATAATTGAATCATCCACTTCTTTTACGCTATTTCAACAACAGTGAAATTTGATTATTTTGTCGCACCATGTGAAGCCATTGGTTTTGGTTTTTGTTTGTGCTTTTGTTAATTATATTGTTGTGTATGCGTCTCTGCTGATGGAAAAATTGTTCTGTTTTCCTACTGCCAAATTTACTATTGTAATCAAGTTCTACCAGTTGATGCGTGTTTATGGTACTATCAACTCAAAAAATCTAGTACTTTCTTGTAAGTTGTGTGGTACACTTCTTTCATAATGGGGCTAGTATAGTATGATATTTATGGGTGATACTATCTGATGGTTGTGGGTGGTACTATCTGGTGGTTGTAACTGGTACTTGTTTTTCAAAAGGTGGTTCTTACTCTGCCTATGAGTGATACTTGTTTTCCAAAATAATGGTACTTGTTTTTCAGAAGGGATACTTGTTTTCCAAAAGGGTGGTACTTGTTTTCCAAAAAGGTGGTACTTACTCTTCTTATGAGTGGTACTTACTCTTCCTATGAGTGGTACTTACTCTTCCTATGAGTGGTACTTGTTTTCCAAAATGTTGATAATTTTTTTCAAAAGCCTGGTACTTCCTCTGCATATGGCTGATATTTGTTTTCCAAAAGGTGGGTACTTGTTTTTCTCATTGCCAGTACATTCTCTGCCTATGGATGGTACTTTCTCTGCATATGGCTGGTATTTGCATTTGTCTAGTGTTTTTTTCACATTTTTCACAATTTGGTGGATATTACTGGTAATAGAAATATGTTATTACGTTTCATTATGTCTTTGTTCTTCTGATTTGTGTGGTTTTATTAAGTTTCATTATGTTATGTTAAGTTGATCAAACTAATTTGTTTTGGTATTTTCAAATGAACTTGCAGGTGGAGAATGCTCTAGAAAAAAGGACTTAGTGTCGAGATCGAGATGTACCACGACTAGAATGCGTCAACTAATTGTCGCGCTAAAATCGGACCCTCAAGCTCAAGCAAAACAGGAAGCTCTAGAAAATGTCGGGTTTGGATCATCCATGTTGGTAGCTTGTTTTGGATTTGTAATATGATTTTTAGGATCATACTTACTACTTTTGAAAAACCTGCATGACTACAAACCATTAACACGTACTCTTCTATTTTAGTCTTCTTGCCAAGAGTACCATATTGCTTTCGAACAACAAACGCTTTTGTTTTTGCGTAGTCCAAGTAAAACTTTATGCATCTAACCATAGAGGCAAACTCTAACTTCCACCAATAGTCCACATTTTGTGGTGCCACCGTTACTATAACTTCAAACCCATTACATAATACCTACAAGCGGTACTTTAAATACCTTTATGACTATAAATAAAAACCAGCGTAAAAATAAATATAAGCGTCATAAGTTTGATATACCAAAGAATAATACACCGACATCAACATAACTAAACACCACCAATATCTCAACGAAACACCTAACACATGTTAAATATGTACCTCTATATAAACACACGACGTTGGTAACAATTGTATTCGTAAAGACATCGGTATTCTTTTCTAGGACACAAGATATAATACACCGGCAGAAATATAACTAAAGACCACTAATCTCCTAATGAAATATCTAGCACCTGTTCAATATGTACCTACAGGGGCAGAGACAAGGGGGGGGGGGGGCTGGTGGGTGTGCGGCCCCCCAACCCCCTCAGGTACATACTTAAATTAGTTTTAGCTTTATTGTTATATAATTTATTTATGTTAATAGATATTTGTTCACCCCGTAACATTTTGTAAAATGTCACATGATATTACTAAGTTTTATTTATTATCAATTTAATTTCTATTAATATGTAATATTTGTTTTAGAATTATATTTTAAAAATCATTTTTTAGTTTATATTAGATAAGAAAACTCTTAAGCTCTGTTCAGCATGACTGTTTTGCAGTTGTTTTAGTCTGGCTGTTTTGCAGTTGTTTTATGTGGCAATATATTATAGGAGTAGAATGTAGCACCCACGTGGGACCCACACGGGACCCACCCATTTATGTCAAAAATATGCTATCAAATATACCAAAAGCAAACGAAGCCTTAATATTCTTATTTTAGCAATATTCTAAAGTAAAACGGATTATTATGTCACTCTTAGTAATCATGTACCCATTATATCCATAATACAAGTGTTTTTAGTTTTTTTTTAAAGATTTTGTAAATTAAAATAATATTAAAATTACTCCAATAACTTTTAGAAGAAGTTTTTAGAAGAAAAAAAACTAGTTTAGAACTATTTTTCTATATTAAATGCATTAACATATAACTTAATATACCAATTTTTAAAAATTTGAAAAAAAGGTAAAATTTACATGATAATCTATATATTTCAATTTTATTTTAATTTTTTTTATCAAATTTAATATCCAATATCAATTTTAAATATAATTATAAGTATTGAAAATTTATATTAATTTAAAAATTTAAATTAATTTAAAAATTTATATTAATTTAAAATTTAAATTAATTTAAAAATATTTATTAATGTTATTAAAAAAAATCTCGCCCCTTACAAATATTTTCTGGCTTCGCCCCTGTGTACCTATGTATAAACCCTGTCACGAACATAGCCAAACACCACAAATTCCTAAACGAAACACCTAGGACCTGTTCAATATGTACCTGTGCATCACTATCAACCAACACGGTGTTGCTAACAATACTATCTGTAAAGACATTGGTACTCTTTTCTATCCGACATGATATAATACACCGGTAGGATTATAACTAAACTCCACAAATCCCCTAGAGAAACACCTAGCACCTGTTCAATATCTACCTATGTATAAACACCGTCATGAACACAACCAAACACCTGATGTACATGTGTATCAACCAGACACGGTGTTGTTAAAAATACTATACGTAAAGACATTGGTACTCTTTCTAGCAGACATGATATAGTACACCGGCTTCAATATAACTAAACACCATGAATCTCGTAATAAAACACCTAGAACCTATTCAGTACGTACCTATATATATTACACCTACATAGGTAAATTTCAACAAAATATTTTTTCAACACTCTAGTTCTAATAAATTACAGTTATAAAAAATATAGAAAATATGTTAAAAAAGAAAATAAAAAATAACTTCTTTAAAGTAAATATATATATGTATATATATATATTTAACAAAACGGAAAAAAAAGAAGTTACAAAAAATCGCAACAACTATTGTAAATTTTTAAAAGAAAATTCTTGGAATGAATTATGTAATTAATAAATATTAATCGTAGATGAAAGAAAAAATGTTGGATAGAAAAATTAGATAGATGCTAACAAACTTCTATATTATTTGAATGAACCATTTAATAAATAGAAATAATTTTGCATGGAATATAGTATTGCATGGATTGAATTATGGTGTTTTATTGTTTATTGTAGGGT
This sequence comes from Limonium bicolor, assembly GCA_023374045.1. Taxonomy (NCBI): domain Eukaryota; kingdom Viridiplantae; phylum Streptophyta; class Magnoliopsida; order Caryophyllales; family Plumbaginaceae; genus Limonium; species Limonium bicolor. The sequence goes on from JAIOTZ010000827.1 coordinate 4,141, forward strand.
ATTTTTCAATGTATGTTTAGGTCAAATGTAAAAAACACAATAGACAAGTTTAAAAGTGGGATTTTCTTGTTTATGAATAGGTAAATTTAGTAAAAATATTTAATAAATTATAATTATACAAAATATAGGAACTTATGTGAAACGAGCAAAAATATGTTTTTAAGTAAATATATATTTTAAAAAATTGAGAGAATTTTAAAAAAATCGACGACAACTAAATTAACATTTAAAATATATTTTCTGCAATTAATTTGTAACTAATAAATATTAATTTTGAAATCCTAGAACTACTTCAATAATATTTGGTAGTTTAGAAAATTGTGGGAGTAAAACACTAAAATATAGGTAAATTTAAATAAATATACACATTATATAACTAAATTAACACTACACACAAAAATAGGATGGGACATGCTTAAGCCCCGAACAGAATCCACCCGCCAACCGGTTCCGGTTACAGTCATTTTCTGTTCCAATCATTTCTGGTTGCAGTTTCCGACCGATTGGTCGCACCAGTTCCGGTCAAGTTGGCCAGCATTAATCACTAGCCACGTTTTTGGGCATCATATATTGGGCCATGTCAGAGATCAAAATCTCCTTCCCGGGTATTTGCTCCCATGTCTTATTTGTCCTTTACTTAGCATTTTGAACTTCCACTGTAATAATAGTAAAAAAATACAAGAGAAGAAGGCGCTCCGGAGATAATTCCTTTCGTTTATTGGTCAATGGGTTGACCAATCATATTATACTCGAAATGATTGATTCCAATTGGCCGAGTCATCGAAGAAAAAAACGGATATAGCATATAATAGTATTCCAGTTCCAATTTAATTTCTTTGATCTTCCAGTTCCATATATAATACTAGAATCAGCCTTTCTCAGTTCTCTGTAGCACCAATTTGGCAAATACCATTTCAGGCATGCCTGTCGTTCTAGCTATTCAGAAAGATTACATTGATAATTGTGAGATATGGATCCCGGTGCCATCGTTGTAATCAGCGTTGTGGCTATCCCAATCTCCATTATGCTAGTATGCACTCTTCTATCACTGTGTAGCATGATACCCATAACGAAGAAGGGTAATCCCACAGCAACTGATATAGAATCTCAAATAACCAGCGTAGACGAGAGAGGGATATCAATGGAGAATAAGGGTTATGGAGATAGAGAGAAGGATGGCAAGTTGGTTATCATGGTCGAAGCAGCGGGTGAAGTGGTCAAAACGGTGTTGGAAGCTAAAGTGTCAGGTACTTGTGGCGGTGGATGCGGCGGGTGTGGCGGCGGTTGTGGTGGTGGTTAAACTTAAATTATGCACTGCCTAACTAGGCTGGGTAATATACCAATTAAAATCATTTCCGTTTGGTCTTTGTGTTATTTTGAGATGGAGTAGTTAGATTGTGATTTCATACATGTATAAAGCCATGAATGTAATGTAAGTGAACATATTCAATTTTTTTTCTCTCTTTCATGACTGGGTTGTATGATTTATAAACAACTAGAGAGACTTTTTTTCGAACTTAAAGTATAGATTATATTCCATCAAAGACCATTAGGCAAATTATATTATAACAAGGTCTCATACATTAAGCATCAGTGAATTCAGGACCGGCACTCCTGTTTAAATGGTGGTGGAAGTTTCAAAAGGAGGACGGGAAACTCTGGAAAAATATCATATGCTCAATATATGATATTGACATCAGTTTGCCCATAACTGACGACAGATGGAAGCAGTCTAAAGGGAAGGGCCTGTGGAAGAATATACTGTCCATTGGCTCATGGCGGCCCAGTCACGATGCCATCATCCAAAGATTCCTTCGCTGGAAGGTAGTCAATGGCAGTACAATCCGCTTCTGGATCGATAAATGGGTAGGGGACCAACCTCTTAGATTGCAATTCCCACGATTGTATCTGGTGAATGAGCAAAAGTTCGCTACTGTAGACGAGGTGGGAACTTGGAATGGGCTTGAGTGGTCCTGGCATTTGCTGTGGCGCCGGCCTCTTTTCCTCTACGAGAGAGCGCAAGTGGAACAGTTTCTGCAGCTCCTGGAAACGGCCACTCCCCATCACGCACACGATGAAGATTTTTTGTCCTGGACGGCTTCAAAAGACTGCTGTTACAGCACACAGTCCTTTTACGAAGAAGCCAAGGAGTGGGAATCGCCCACCTCTGTCACCTGGTGTCGGGTGTTCTGGCATAAATACGCAGCCCCCAGAGTAGAACTCTTCACGTGGTTTTTTCTTCAAGGAAAAGTACACACCAAAGACTTACTGTTTGAGCGAGATATAATACCCTTACAGCAGCTCAAGTGCCCACTTTGTGACAAACTAAGCGAAACTGTCAAGCATCTGTTTCTACACTGCAAGGAAGTTAGGAGACTGTGGGCACTGCTTCTGGACTGGTGGGGAGTTGTTTTCGTTCCCCCACACTCTCCACTCGATTTTTTCCATGCTTGGCAGGGGATGGCTCCTAAACTGCGCTCTTCGGTACTATGGAACTCTACGTTCTTCTATACGATCTGGGCAATCTAGGCTCAGAGAAACAAGCGAGTGTTTGAGGGAGTCCGTCAGCCTTGGCATGAAGTAGCTGTTTCCATAAAACGAGCGGTTCTTGAATGGAACCGCCATGGCGTCCACCTACCGACACATGTTATTCTCTCTTCTAGAAACCTCTTTCAATTACTGTTTGCTTAGTTTCTATTTCATGTGTATTGTACTCAGGCGAGAAAGGCTTCGCGCCGCAGTATTGCCAATGTAACTGGTTCGCCAGCACTTATCAAAAAAAAAAAAAGTGAATTCAGGACCGGCTATAAGCCTGTTCAGGCTGGGCTATCGAACATGATTTTTATTTTGTGCTTTTAAGTTTTATTATGGAAAAATTATATAAAAGTCTAAATTTATCTTAAATAAAATAAAAAAAATACTTTATGTATGGAATACATTCAAAAATTGTAAACATGACTTTTATAAATATATAATTTAATTAATAAATTTTTTATTTTTACATAATTTAATTTTATAAGGGATCTCATATTAAATTTTCCTAAGTGAATTAAGCACGGGAATGATCAACGTAATATCAACTACATGCAGTGAAACTAGAGACTTGATCATAGTTAACTCGATTCATTTGTCCGGATTGATCTGATTTCAGACCGAAGGATTTGTGTGTACTCACACTTAGCCCAGTCTGAACCCAGACTGTAGACGCTGCGGCATGCCCGCGTGTAGATGAGTGTACTCCTGTCCACTTGGCAGTCCAGTCAGCTGTTGACTGGAATGTTTTGCTGACTGGACTGTTTTTTATTATATTAACTTTAATTGATTGTAACTTTTGAAATATAAGTCCAAAATGAAAAAAAATTATATCATTATTCATCTAAATTCAAGCTCTTCAAAACAAGACCATACATGGATATGTTTTGACAACTTTAAAATTTTATATTTTTTATAAGACTAAAAATACATCATATAAATAATAATAATACACCACAAAACAACAACAACAACAATAATAATAATAATAATAATAATAATAATAATAATAATAATAATACATTACAATAATGATCCATTATTAGTTTCAAAGTTTGTTATTTAATTCACTACTTGTTAGTTAATGAATCATAATATCAGTTTTAATGAATCATAATATCAAAATTAACGAATCATATCTTCATTTTAATGTATCATCGCAAACATATAAAAATAAAAAATTTAAACAATAAAGCAATACAAAACAATATTTGGTATGTATGAAAAATACATGATTCACCATAGAAGATTTAAATTGCATCATACAATAATAATAATAATAATACACTACAAAACAATAATGATTTTTTATCGGTTCCAAAGTTTGTTATCTAACTCACCACTTATTAGTTAATGAATCATAATATCAATTTTAATGAATCATAATATCAAAGTTAATGAATCATATCATCATTTTAGTATATCAACGTAAACATATAAAAAACAATAATACAACACAAAACAAATTTGGTATGTACGGAAAACATGATTCACCATATAAGGTTTAAAATACACCATATAATAATAATACACTACAAAATAATAATATTTTATCGGTTCCAAAGTGTGTTATCTTATTCACCACTTATTAGTTAGTAAATCATAATATCAATTTTAATGAATCATAATATCAATTTTAATGAATCACAATATCAAAATTAATGAATCATATTATTATTTTAGTGTATCATCATAAACATGTTAAAAATATTTTTTTTCAAAGTTGTCAAAACATATTCATGGCTGGTCTTGTTTTGAAGAGCTCGAATTTAGGTGAACAGTGATATAAATTTTTTTCATTTTGGACTTATATATTAAAAGTTATAACCATTTAAAGTTAATTTAAATTTTCTTCTCACTCATGTACCACATAAGCAATCCAGTCAGCATATTGACTGGACTGCCACATAAGCAGACCGTACATACCATTGTACAAGCGTGTCGTGTAATCGATTTTGCGGTCTGAACCTACCTCTTAGTCAAGGGTTCAGCCAGTGGCGATGAAGGAAAGATCAAACTTTACTAAATTATACAAAATATAGTATAAAAATTAATTTTTTTACAATATTTTCACAAAAGACATACTAATTAAATGTAATTTTATCCATGTCTTCCGGACTTAATTTCTAGCCCGTCCTTCTCTTAGTCCAACTTAACTTTCATTTTATACAGTGTAATATAAATATATAGTGCATATAATAACAAAATGGTCCTTATTTATACATACGCATATTTATTATGAATAAAACCTAATTAAATCCTGATAAATGTGCAGAAAATGTAGTTACATGTCTCATATTTTTATGTTAGATAAAAAAAAGTAGCCTTACAAACAATTTTATTCTATTATCCAGCTACACAACCCACTCAATCAAATTTAGAACTGAGCAAATACTTAGGTTATTTCAGACCAACTTTTTAAACATAACTAAAATAACTGAAATTTTCATTTGGTTCAGTTTTGGTTAACAGAATTCGGTTAACCAAAGATAGCACAAGCAAAAAGCAAAAAAAAAAAACTAATTATTGAATATCTAACTTGTGTTGTCTGAGAAGAATCAACAAAACCAAATTAGACCTTATTTTCACTTATTTTCACGAAATTAGCGTCCATTGGAGGTGTAATGGAATTCAAGGCCGAGGAAGTAATTGAGATTGCCCAGATCCTTGATCTTGAAAGATTTATGAAGGGTTTCTTTGACTTGAGCTATTTTGGTGTGGTCGTTGCCACATAAGATGATGTCATCAACATACACCCCAAGGAAAAGGATAGAAGATCCACAAGTCCACTTGAAGAGAGAGTGATCGTTATCTGAAAGAATGAAACCAAGGCTAGTGAGGGAAGAAGAAAGTTTGGCATACCACTGACGTGAGGCTTGTTTGAGTCCATATAAGATTTGTGCAATTTGCAAACTAAGCCAGTGGTGTCAGTGGTGAGGCCATCGGGGGGTTTCATGTAAATCTCTTCGTGGAGGTCGCCATGAATGAAGGCGTTGTTGACGTCAAATTGATTGATCGTCCAACGTCTTTTGATGGCAATGGCATTTAAGGTGTGAATGGTAGTCATTTTGACCACGGGGGAGAAGGTCTTGTGAAAATTCTCCCCCTCTTTTTGAGTGAAGCCGCGAGCGACCAACCTATCTTTGTATCGTTCGATGTCACCATTAGCTTTGTACTTGACTCGATAAACCCATCGACATGTGATACTATGTTTGCCCTTTGGAAGCTTAACGAGAGACCAAGTCTGGTTTTCTTCAAGGGCTTTAAGCTCAGAAGTCATGGCGTCACGCCATTCCGAATGTTGAGAAGCTATCCGATAAGAAGAAGGCTCAGTGGGGCAATTGCGTTGCACCTGAGAGCAGATCACACGATTTGGAGTAAAATTGGTTAAGCTACGAACATAGGGTAGAAGATTGGTCCTGTGGCATTCAAGCCTAGTCGAGAGAATATGTGTGAAGTTATCAAAGGAAGCATGATTGCACTCGTAGTCCATCATCTTCTTTGGAATGGTCTTAGTACGAACGGATCGTCGTAAGACTATAGTTTTTGGCTCAGGAGTAGAGACGGATTCATCGTTGTTGTGAGAATCAGGAATGTAATCCTCGATGTTGTCGCTGGGAGTTTCGTCACTGTGTTGGGCCTGGTCTAGATTAACCAAATCTTCCATGCCGGACTCAGGAATTGAGTGTTCCTTGTCAATGTCGGTGGTGGCTGCTGGAGTGGTAATTGGGCTATCGTAGCGAGTATCTGAGGATTTATTTTGACGACGATTCAAATAAGTATAAGGAAAGATATTTGAATCATCGTCAATAGCCATTGGAAACGGAATTTGGATGGGCTTTCCCGCGATCGGTTGCTCAGCTTGTTGGTCTTGTAAAGGAAAAATAGCTTCGAAGAAAGTCAAGTCTCGACTAGTTATAACTTTACCATTATATATAAGATGAACATGATGACCCTTTTTACCGAGACCAGGACCCAAATATACTCCTTTATGACCACGATCATTAAATTTTGATTCGTGAATTGTGGGCCCAGTGTGATAAGCAAGAGATCCGAAGGTTTTAATGCTTTGCAAATCTGGAGGTGATCCGTAAAGATACTCATATGGAGATATTCCTTCAAGAATGGAAGAAGGAAGTCTATTGATGAGGTGAGTTGCCATAAGGATGCTCTCCCCCCAATAGATTTTGTCAAGGCCCGATTAGAAAAATAAGGAGCGAGCCGTTTCAAGAAGATAGCGATGTTTTCTCTCCACAACTCCATTTTGTTGTGGAGTGTGAACACATGTGGTTTGGTGAAGAATGCCTTTAGTGCGGAAGAAATGTTGAAGAGCTCTAGAATAACCTAGCTCATATGCATTATCGGAGCGGACGATCTTCACGAGTTTACCAAATTGTCTTTCCGCCATATGAATAAACTTTTCAATATGTTGTGAGGCTTCGGATTTGGATTTCATGAGGATGACCCATGTACATCTACTTGCATCATCCACGATGGTTAAGAAATAATGACAACCATCGTAATTAGCGGTGGAACAAGGTCCCCAAGTGTCGATATGAATAAGGTCAAAACAATATTTGGACTTATGATGAGAACTAGGAAAAGAAAGTCTATGACCTTTAGCCCTAAAACAAACGTCACAAACAAAATTATTAGGAACATCATGTTTTTCTATCAACCCCATCCTAATCATCTTATTAATGGGGGATGCCCCATTTTCTATGCCAAAAAAGCAATTTGGTATTACAAGTATTACCAAACACGATACGGGAATTATTACAATAGTCCAAAGTATCGCTCAAAACATCATCACAAGTATTAAAAGCATTGTTTAACAGTCAAATGTCAAGATTGTAGATCCCAGCGTCGCGATGTCCAATCCTCTGCCTATTCTTCCATATATGGGCTTGCAGATAAACGACATCAGTGTCAAAGGAAATCGTACAGTTTGCCTGTTGGGCCAGCCTACTCACATAAACTAAAGAAAGACGGAAACTTGAGACGTGAAGAACGTCACTGGTGGGACGGAACCCTTTAATTACGGTCCAAAACTGTGTATAATTACGGTTGTGGACCGTAATCTACGCGGGCGTCAATAAAGATGGCGACGTCTTTAATTACGGTTTTAAACCGTAATTAAAGGCCCTTTTCCGGCCCGCGTGTCATTGACTTTACATTACGGGCGCGCCAAAGGTTTTTAGATCACGGTTTTACCAATAACCGTAATGTAAAGTCGACACTTTAGATGACGGTTATTGTTAGAACCGTCATCTAAAGTGTATTTTTTTTTTATTTTTTTTTTTACAAATCTACACAATTGCAACAGAGACAGAATTGTAACAGATAAGCAACAGAGGGCAGAAACTGCACAATTGAACCACCTGAATCAAATACCAACAACACAAATTCATTCTCTGCGCACAATTGCAACAGAGATAACATCTAATAAAGCACCAGATCGAAAATCTGTAACATATTCAATTGCATATTCAATCTGTTACACAATTGCAACAGAGATAACAATTGCAAATTCATTCTCTGCACACAATTGCAACAGAAATATTCAATACAACAGCTAGAATCTGTTACAGCAGCAGCAGCTAGCAATTCATTACAAAAAATATAATCTGTTACAGCAGCAGCAACTAATAGAATAAGAGGGCTACAAAGGTAGCAGTGTAACCTATTCATGGTAGATACAGCTAGGATGACTCCCAGCAAGAAATAGCATAAAACAGAAGCGTAAAACAGTACAAAAACGGTGCAGAAAACTATAAAAAACAAAATCCATGATAGCAGCATCAGAGCTAGCTAGTCTACCACTCCATTCTCATAAACATGGCTGCCATGCTCTCTGTGACATGCAACAAGTCGGCAGGAGCATAAGTCTTGAATCTGGCATAATGCTCTTTAATCTGCAACAAGAAAAGGAATGGAACACATAATGAGATTAAGATAAAGACACAAAAAATCTGCCGAAAGAATTAAATACAAGACAGCGTTCGTATTACCTTGTCTATATCATTCTTAAAACCTGGGAAGTACCCGCAGAACTCGTACATATACCGCATCACGTAGTACCCGCAACTCTTAGAATCCTTTTGGGTAGGCACTAAATCACCAAAATTCACAAATGTAAAACAATTGTACAAAGATAATAGCAGCACGAATGAAATACATGAATTACCACGGCGGTAGATTGTAAATAACTAAAAGCACATGCTAGGTACTATGTATGCTACTCAAAGTACCGTAAGGGTTCATCCCATCTGTGCACAAGCCTAGCCTTAGGTTTCTCGGTTCGTTACCAAACTCAGGAAATTTTACGTCTATGTTTCTCCACTGTGGGTGCATCAGCGGGATGTCTCAATCTGCCATCCTTTTTCCTGTGAACTGAATGCCACCGAAGATTCTCTGCGTCTTTCTCAATGGAGAACAAACTTCTGAACCTTGGAATGATGGGCAGGTACCACAGTACCTTAGCTGGTGAACCTTTCTTACTACCGCTGATGTGAGTTTGTTGTTTCTTATACCGTGACGCTCCACATGCTGAACAGCTTTCAGTAAATTCATCCGATTTCCAAAACAGCATGCAACCATTTGGACAAGCATGAATTTTCTGGTACCCCATACCCATTGGGCACTTCATTTTTTTGGCTGAGTATGTAGTCGTTGGTAAAACGTTGTCCACCGGAAGAACGTATTTCAATAGTTCCAGGAGGTTAGTGAAACTTACGTCGCTCCAGCCATGTTTCGCTTTCAAGTTGAATAGCTTGAGGACGACACTCAACTTGCTTAACTTTGTAGGGTCACGCCCGGGGTACAACGGTGTTTTGGATGAATCCAACAAATTTTCATGCTTGTCTGGCGTGTTAGAGTAATGTCGTTCCACATCTTCGAGCATAGTCTCAATGTCATCATCCCAGAAATCTGGCTCAACGTTCGCTGTAACGTCTTCTGGATCACCAGCAACTGTATCATCTCCAAGTTCTGTTTCTGTGTTTGCCTGACCATTATCCCCTTCGTCAGGCTTAATAACGTCGAACACACTCTATTAGGTATATCTTGGGCGGATAACTATGTTTGGTAGTTTGTCAAATATTATATGTATATATATAAATCTTACCTCTGGTAGACGATTAGCCGATGCTAAGATGGTTGAGGTCGGAAGCATAAATAAAGTCGTAGTCCTAATGCATAAATGAAAAACGACAACATTAGAGTTCATCAAAAAAATCAAGGTTAAATGCTAGCTAAACCGCGGAAAAAAATCGACAGCATCTCCCCTATATTTCTAACGTCTCCAAATCAGTTTTATCAAAGTCAAATTCGCACGCACCATCTAGAACTGGTAACATACATAAACTTATCTTCACTGATGTATTTAGTTTACAGAAACAGAAGTCTAAGTTTTAAAACTGAAACTGAGGTCGATGTTCCTTCCTTCTGTTATTTAATTCAATCTGTTATATTGGCTAGCCCTTCTCAATGTGTTTATGTCTGAGCTATTAGGTTCAATAGTTTTTCACTTCTCTAAACAGCCCCAACATCTTTCTGTTGCCTCTACTGAACAGATTCACACAGAACTCAAACAGAAATAGAAACTGAAAGAAAAGAAACAGACAGACAGAGATGGTGTATGACTCCTCTCTATTTGTTCACGTGTTTGAATTCTCAAACCTTTCTAAACTGTCGATTCTGTCAATTTGGTGTGTTATAAAGTTTCTAACTCAACTAAACCCAAGGCAACTTTGTTACAGATGCAGAATTAGTCAGAACCTGATCTGATAGGAAACTGAAGCTGAAATCCAAACTGAAATCAAAACAGAAACTGAGTTGTGTTCTTGCTTTCTTCCCTGTCTGTTTTTTTTCTTTCAACTGATTATACTTCTCCTAACTCCTTACCCAGTTACTTAAATATTCCATTAAGCTTTTAAATCCAGACCAAAACTCAAACAACTTGTTACAGTTCTGTTCCATTCATGAAACTGAGATATGCTACAGTTCTGTTCCATTCATTTTTCAGGAATCGGTAATATACTTGAACTTACTTTCTTTCCTGTGGCAGTTTTAAGTAGTAGCATTTTTAAAACTACACTATTATGTATTAATTGTAATACTAAATGCTAAGAATAAATAAATACAGCAGTTTACAGATTGGTTTGCAAAGTTACCGTAACTAAGCACCGAAGTGGGCAAGTAGTGTAGAAATCAGCCCACGAACTAGGTCGCAATTAACTGTGAATCTGGGCACAAATATATGAACAAGGTTAGAACATTTGTCATTACACTCTCAGGATTCGATACAAACGAGGTTAGAACTTGCAATCGAAATGCATGTATATGAACAAAGTTAGAAAAAAACGACAATCAATCGATCGCATACCCAATACGCGATAGAGACGTCGACGGTGAGACCAGTGGTAGATGGGTGGTGACCGGCGGCGATGGGAGTGACAAAGGTGGTGGGAGCGACGACGGCGATGGCCGTTAGCAAGGTGACGGGAGAGAGGAGACGATTTCAGTGAGGAAGATAGAGCGAAAGAGAAGAAGAGTTACTGTGAGTAGAGTGTGCAGAGTGTAGGTAAATGTTTAAATGGACTTTAGATTACGGTTTACATGTAAACCGTAAACTAAAGTCACACTTTACATGACGGTTCCCAAAAAAACCGTAATCTAAAGTGTAACGAAATTAAAAAAAACGCGATAATTATTTGGCATATGTTGGGTTTCAAACATAGGTAACACATTAATATAAAGTTTTTATTAATCTAAAATACACTGGTAAAACGACGTCGTTAACCGTAATCTAAAGTGTAACGAAATTAAAAAAATAGCGCGATAATTATTTGGCATATGTTGGGTTTCAAACATAGGTAACACATTAATATAAAGTTTTTATTAATCTAAAATACACTGGTAAAACGACGTCGTTAACTGTAATTTAGATTACGCGCGGAGTCAAAAAAATCAAATAATACGGGAAATATTTGGCGTCAGGTCAAAACGACGTCGTTGACCATCAGTCGGAGGTAGGCACGCCTTTTTTAGGACGGACTTTAGATGACGGTTATTAGTGAAACCGTAATCTAAAGTTCGTTGACCGTAAAGCGCGCGTCAACACGGGACTTTAGATTACGGTTTCACTAATAACCGTCATCTAAAGTCCGTCCTAAAAAAGGCGCGCCTACCTCCGATCGATTATTGATTACGGTTAATTCAATCATCGTTGCTAATTAATTCCGGCCTTCCTATTAATCACGGTGTCTGTTAAAGCCGTGATTAAACCACCGTCATTAAAGGCTCGCGTTCCACCAGTGCGTTCTCCAATTTGAAGTTCTTGGTCAGACGAACAGTGCCTACAGTACTAATCATCTCAAAAGTACCATTAGGCATAGTCACATAGTGAGCATCACATAATTTTCGTTTATCAATAACAATGTTTCATCTCCTATGAGATGATAACTAGCACCAGAATCAACTAACCAACAGTGATTAACATTGTTAATACAGGTAGCATTACAATTTATGTAAGCAGTACCTGCAAAAATCGATTTGCCCTTGTTGTTTAAGGAATTGCTGCTCATCGCACCCTTTTCTGTGGTTCAACCTGTTTGCTCGAAGAAATCACACAATCGATTCAACCTATCATTCAGGCCTGAAAAATTATTCATGCCTTCGACTTTCTGTTCAACGGCGTTAGCCGTGATTGAATTTTGCGATCCTTTCCACCATTCCGGGTATCCGCGCAGCTCAAAGCACCCACTCTTCAAATGGTCTGTTTTACCACAGTGCCCGCAGATATTCGCACTTTTCTTACCATGAGTAATATCCTTCTCGCGACGATTCTTCCCTTTATTGTTGCGGCCTACATCAAATTTGTTGGCATTTCCGGTAAAAGAAGTTTCGGCTCCTTCACTTGCATTTTTCATAGAGGTTCTTTGACGCTCATCCTGAAGAATAAGGGAATACGCCGAATCGAGGCTAGAGAGAGGCTTCTTCATGAGGAGATCCCCCCTTACATTTACATACTCTTCTCGGAGGCCCAGGAGGAATTCAAATAATTTTTGGTTTTCTATCTGTTTGGCTATCTTCTCACCGTAACCACAACAACAGGGAACAACATTTTCTACAGCAGCAATATCATCCCATAGAGATGTCAATTTGGTAAAGTACTCAGTAACAGACATGTACCTTGTTTGTGTCTGGATAATTCTTGCTTTAGTTCGAAAAGTCTTGTACCATCCACTTGATCAAATATCTTTGAAAGGCGTTTTCACATGTTGTATGAAGTGGCACATGAAACAACACTATTGGCGATGGAAATTTCGAGAGAAGCTAGGATCCAAGACCTAATCAACCCGTCACAACGGTCCCAATTGTCTCGACGATTCTTTGCCACCTTTGTTCGCCTCAAGGTACCGTCAACCAGTTTGATTTTGTTTTTAGCTAGAAGGCAAATTTCTACCTTCTTCTTCCAATTTTGGAAACCGCTCTTGCCATCAAACTTGGTTGCAGTAAGTTGGACGCCAGGAGCCTCAGAATTTGATACGATTAGCGGTTCTAAGTGTGTTCTCCTCTTATTTTTCCGTTTCATAACTGGATCTTCCTCCGATTCAGAAGATTCGTCTTCCTCTTCGGTGATGTCGTCTTCTCCTTCGCTCGAAGCCATGTTGGACACCATAAGAATTTAGAATTCTCACAGGTTTGGATCTTCTGCTCTTCATACCATGAAGAAATCGTTGAAGATGAGCGAGGACCAACACTTATGGAATAAATATAAAAAAACGACCTATAAAAGGTGGTTTTACCAAAAACCGTCTTAAATTATCTCTGGTCACGCGCGAAGAGACATTAAAATACAATTTTAATTGAACCGTCATTTAAAGCTCTGCTCATACCGCACGCGAAGCACTCTTAAAAGACGGTTTACCTGAAACCGTCATTTAAAGTGCTGCTTATTCGCGCGCGAAGCACTGTTAAAAGACGGTTTACTAGAAACCGTCATTTAAAGTGCTGCTCATTCGCACGCAAAACGGTTCATATTAAAACTTTTACCGTTAGCTGCAAACACTCTTAAATACGGTTTACCCAGAAACCGTCATTTAAAGTGATGCTCATTCGCGCGCGAAGCACTCTTAAAAGACGGTTTACTTGAAACCGTCTTTTAAAGCGCTAAACATATAGGCGCAAAGCACTTTTAAATGACGGTTTCAAGTAAACCCCCTTTTAATGTAAGGTAAACCATGTTATAAAAGCTTAGTAAATTAGTATTTTTATTATTAGCATTGTAATTAATTGAAACAAAATATTTATTATTTATATAATTTCATAATTAGCATTGTAACTTACTCTTATTATATAATTAGTATTTATCATTTTAGTAAATTAGTCTTATTAAACTATGTTTTAATCACAAATTAAAACAGTTTGAAAAATAGTATAGAGTAATAAATATTTGAATTAGTTTACATGTTGGTTAAAATTCACAAAATAGGTAGTGAGATATTACATGCATATGTAATTAAAAAAATTGTATTTTATAATTAGCATTTATTACTACCTCCGTCCCGTCATAAGTGTCCTGTTTGCTTTTTGGCACGTTTTTCCACCTCAATATTAAACATATAAGGTAAAATAATTTTATAAAACTAAATTTTGTATTATATAGTTTATCATATAAGGAATCATATGCAAAACTTAAATTTTCAAAATTAATTTATCTTATATGTTAAAAATTGAAGTCAAACGATATGTCCAAATAGTAAATAGGACGGTCAAGGTGGGACGGAGGGAGTACTTTTTTGTAAATTAGTCATTTTGTATAAAAATTAACTTTCTAACTATATGTACATATATGTAAGCTTACAATATCTTTAGTATGTAATACCATGCTTATTTACTTATTACGATGTTTTTACTACTTATTATATTTTGTATGGGAGTGAACGTAAGTTAGAATAACAATTAGAATGTCAATTACTAAAAGATTATGTTATAAATGTTACATATATGTGTTTTGTTCATAAAATAAACGAATTTGATGCGCTAGTCTGGTGGTTAGGGGTGTGTGTGTGGGATTTTACAAAGGGTCACGGGTTCAAATCCAAACACCACACATATTACAAATTAATCTTGGCGCATGAGACTAAATTCAAATCTTTTTACGTTCAGGAGCTTTAAAAGACGGTTCGACCAAACCGTCGTTTAATGTCATCTTAAAAGACGGTTTTGGAAGCGTCTCTTAAGACGGATGACAAAAAGCGACGGGCGTTTAAGAGACGGTTCAGAACCGTCGTTTTTGAGCGGTTTTGACCGTGTTTTTGCTTCCGTCCGCACTAGTGCAAGGAGGAGAGATTGGAAATTGAATAGAGGGTTAAGCGAATGTTTAAGAGGAAACGCAAATAGGATCGAGAAAGCAAAAGCGTGGAGATAGGGATGAAAGCATTGTGAAAGAAAGAATGATTTCTTGTATGTATTGTGAATAACCAATATGGGTATTAATACAAGAGGGGTTTCCTAATAGGAAACACCCAATTGGAAACTTAGCCTAAACTAATATAGACACCCAATTGGAAACTTAGCCTAAATAACTAAACTAATAAAGACACCCATAACCAGTGTTGCAAAATACGGAATGAAACGGACGTTTATACGCCCGTATCGACGTTTCTGCAATTGAGCGTACTGAAGCGGACGTCTCATCTTCGAACTACTGAATCCACCGTCTTGTATGGTGATACGGCCGTCTAAACGTAACTGTGGCCATATTGCACGTTTTTTTCCCTTGAAACGGAAATTAAACTCACAGGTCATGAAATGTGGGATTTGAAAATTTGTGAAGCGAGAATTCAGGTAATTAAGTCTCGTAAAACCTAATCCCCTCTCTACTATATCCTAATTCTATTAAGACTAGACATTCTTCTCATCAGTCGTAAGACCTTCGTTCTTCATCCTATCCACCATAACTAAATTTATCATCTTCATCTTCCCTTTAATTTTCTCTCAGAACAGATTTTGCCCAGATTCGTTATACGACCAAGTTGAGGTTGGAGAAAGTTACTGCCAGTGATGCCAAATTGAACTTGAAGATGCAAGCCGCTACTGCTTGGAGAAAGAATTACACCATCATTATAAGTTAAAGTTGGATGGAGAAAGTTGTGTGCTGCCAAATTGAACTTGGAGACGCTGCCCTGCTGCTTGGAAAAAGAACTACGCCATCATCATATCTCATCTTCTATAAATTCCGCATCTGCTCTGGTAGTACTGTATTTTACTTTTCTGCAATTGTTTATGTTCAAAACATTGAGGTGGTGAGAGAATGCGGTGGTAACTTTTTACACAAAATATTTATTTATTGAGTGAGTTGATTCAGATGGTAAAGATTATAGAGTATAACATATATAATTGTATAATATATCTAATGCCGTGTAACTAGGGAGTAGGTATATGTTTTTTTTTTTTTTTTTTATAGTTACGGTAGTGGGTAGGTTTCAAACCCAGGACTTTTTGGTTCTAGGATATCACTCATCTACCGACCAAGCCATATGGGCTTGGCGGGAGTAGGTATATGTTTATTTACGTGAACTTTAAAATCTGAATATCATATGGTGTATTTGTGGTACATGTCAGAATATATGTATGCCCATTATATTATTGCAATAATGTATTTAGGGTATAAATGTGTATATTATCTTAATATGTAAATAATATAGAAGAGATGTTGTACGGTTGATTATGATGTCTAATTATCATGTAATAGTCTTTATATATGGATATAGTTTAAAGGTTTAACATTATTTTTATAATTCACACTATGTATGAATGTATATTGTTTTGTTTCCCTTTTATTTATTAACGTGTAGATTCAAATATGTTATAGATTATTGCTTAGGACATAAACAAAATATATTAGCCATAAAGATATCTTTTTTTATATATGTATATTGTGTGGCACACATAATTAATGAATTATTAATTTTATAAATTTAATTCTTATATATTAAATGAGTTATCCGTATCATTAAACCGTATTATTCGTATTATTACTTCCGTATCACGTATTCTTGATGACCCGTATTAGACATCCGTACCGTTTTTTACAACCTTGCCCATAACTAAACTAATAAAGACAATAAGTCTATTGGATTTTAGTAAATCCTAATACTCTAATCTGGCAAATCATGCTTTCTTGTCCGTGACAGTATGGAGACACTCATAGCAGGATTATTCTTTAGTGAATGGTGAGTTTCTTCAGCAATTAAGTACTGACAGAAAAGTTTGGGATGATCAGCGGTATTCATTCCAGGGAGATAACTATGGACGATGAATTTAGTTTTCTTCCATTCCACTCTGTCTTTCAAGCGCACCACAGGCCACAGCGATAAAATCGGACAATTATTATCTGCTCTCTATATACACTTGGCCCAAAATACATCTCTAGAATATTTCACTCATCCAAGTTTTTCTTAATAGTATGATATTCCCAAGACAACTGACAGCAAACTCCATGCCCAGTGCCCACGATAAAATCTTTAGTTGGTGTCCAATATGGAACAACACAAAGGTCAAGATCATGACCCATTTAGTTAACCGCATTCCAGTCGACAGACGTGGTTGCAAAATTGTGCTCTGGCTATTGAAAGGCAATAACATCTTCATTCCCAAAAAAAAAAAAAAAAAATTCAGCTTCCAACTCTATTGCATTAATGTTGACTTAATATATAGTATCCTAAATCTGCTTCCATTGAATTTTCTTTGTCACCATCACTTCCATTAAAGAAAAATGGTGAGGTAAAGCGTCACTATAATTGATGGAATGAAAAATGAAAGGACTAATGCTAAAGAATTAAAAATAAACGGGACTGAACACAATAAATTTAACGTTGAGCTGACAAGAAATATTGCCCTATTTACAATAACTTGGCAATCGAGAACTTTTATGTTTTGACTTTCACATCGAGCTTGTGATCACTATCGTTTGACTCATTCAGACTGCTTGAATAGCTCAAATGATAGATAATACTATCTATACTTCGGCCGTGATACCAGAGAAAAAGTATCTATATACGGTAAACCAAAATTATCTTGTGACTACAACTTACCATTTTAAGTTCACGAAACGGCGCTTAGCGACTCTATTGACCAAGTCAAGTCAATGTCAACGTAAATGAACGAATCAATGTATATGCAATTTTCTTCGAATGGTCCATGATCGGTCGATCAATTATAACAGTACATATTTTTGGAATATTAGATTTTTGTTTGAGGATTTGATGAGAGGTTACCAAGAGGAAAATTTTGAACACATCATATTCTGCTCTGTTGTTGTGCATTAACATCAAATTACACTATCTGTGCTTATGGACAATAATATAACTAGATTTTTTTTACACTTTACCACCGACCAAGTCACGGGCCTGGCGTAACAATTATAACTCTTTTTTTTTTTTGGAAAGCATAACTCTTAATTGACGATATAGTTCAAGTGACATGTCACAGATTATTAAAACCTGTTTGTGTTATATTTATTAACGTTTAAATCCACGATATAAAAAAGAAAATAATTCCTGGTATAAAAGATAAAACATATATATATATATATATATATATATATATATATATATCTATATTTTTTTTTTGATAATTAGGGCTTAAAGCCATTTTATTAAAAAAAGTGAGTGGCAAATATTGGGCCTCATTAAAACCTCCCTAGACAAAACCCAATGGGAAAAAGCCTAGGAAGGAAAAAGAGTACCCGCCAACTCAGAAAGACAACAAAGAGAACACTCCAAGAAGAGCCCAGTACAAGCACCACCTCACTAAAGAAATGTACCAAAGCACCCTCCCAGAAGCACCACAACAAGACCTCGCACGCCCCTTCAGGTATAATAAACCTCTAGCACCTAATGGGCTAAAAAAGAAACCACCCTAGAGAACATAACCACCTCATCCTCGAACAACCAATCGCGACCGAACCCCCCTCTTAAGCTAATCTCCCAAAATTAAGCCCATAATCTAAGCCCCACGTCACATCTGCTCTTGGATTTGGTTGATAATATTGGCTTTGGTCTGGGTTGGATTAGGCACATGACAACCTAACTGTCTCATTAGTTTGATGCGTTCATCCGCTTCTGCATCCGGGTTTATGATTTTACCTTGTTCATTTCTTGCCGGGACATGCACTATTCATTGTCTGAGTAGGCAACATCCGGTCCTCATACTTCTGACGTGACTCCACTGCAGCACCCGAGTGAGGCGGCTCCTCATCAAATAATGTGCCCAACATATTATCAGCCTCTTCATCTCGTACCCTATCAACACCAGCAGCAATTTTGTCTGGGGTATCTACATGCCTCTTTTCGATTGCACTACCTTGGGAGGCATTGTAAAAGCTGAGATCCTTAGCTTTTTTGGACTGATCTTGTTCAACATTTTTTGGATGTTGTTGATTTATTGTATCTTTCCCTCGTCCCTTGGTAACTAAATTATACTGTTAGAGGATTCTGGGTTCTTGGGGGGAGGATATTGGTTATCCACTTCTACTATACTCACCGGGAATCCCTGACCCTCAACAATGACAGTGATCTTCAAGTTGATCAGCTGAAGTGTGGATGTCTCGACTTGGGCACGAACCTCTGCATTTTCCATGGAGTCGATATCCTCATCCTCAATTTTAATAACTTCCCCAACCGTCTGTGCGATCTTGCGCACGTTTTTCTTATTCCATGCATGAAGTGGGATACCTCGCATAATGACCCAGGCTTTACGCTTTTCTACCTGGTCATAAGACATCCATCGTCGTATATCCATGCCCCTGTTAGCCTTGCCCTCTCTTTGTGCTTTGCTTATTATATCTTCTACTTCACTGCGTGAGTTGAAGACAATGAGGAACTTTGGCCTTGAGAGGGCCAGCAACCCGACAGTATTAGTCCAACGATCAATCATGAGATTCATCGCATCTTTTGCAGTCTTTTCTTCTTGAAGGGTAACAACAATCACGCATTTCTCTAAACACGCTTTCATCCTTTCATCCGCTTTGACACTAATAGATAGTCTTGATAGGGCCGGGCTTTTCTCCTTTGAAGGAGGTATTTTCGACTTTTCCGGCTTCTCATCGGATCTTGATCTGCTCCTTCCTCCTCTAGCCTTATTGTCTTGATATTCCAGTCTAGCCCAAAGTTCACTCCCGTTGATGGTCCATCCTTTTATACCTTGAATCACTTGTTTTGCATCCCATACATGTTCAACATCAACAAACACAAAAGCTTTCTGGGACCATTTTCTCACCTTTCTACAAATGTAGATTATGGTCCATTTGGCAAATCTGCTTACTATTTTCCCTAGATGATACTCCGACACTTCTCTACTGATGTTGTCTATGAAGATTGTAGTGGGTGTAAAATTTTCCCAGTTACCTCGGTCGCGGGCACGTCTATCCTTCATTCGCCTGTCATCTTTAGACTGTATGTTGCTATATCCCGTCCCTCTACGATGCCTCACTGACCTTCTATCATCTGCATAGTTCGATCACTTTCTCCATCCGTATTTCATTTTTAACCTCTCCTCCTCTTACCACGTTTGAGGAAGATTTGAAAATTCCAACGAAAGTAAAATTCACCCTTCTATCATCATATGCCACAAGTCCAGACCTCTGTCAGTCAATTTATCGAACACTTTGCGTGCGTCAATTGTAAACTACTTCTATGAACCACCGGCATCGCTGGTCCTTTTCATTGTCGGCGTGTTTGTCCGTCAGATTTTGAGCGACGCTGAAGTACCAGCAACAGGCGCGGGGCGGCGCTGGAGTGTCGACTGCAGGGCGAGGCTGGCGTGGACCCGTTCTGTGTCGTAGCGCCCGTCGGTGAAGAGAACCAGGCAGCAGCAGCGGATCTCCGATAGAATATTGGCGAGGTTTGTAAATTACTCAGTGGTGAAGCTTCCAATCCGTTCCATGTACTCAGTGGTGAATCTTCCCTCGATCGAAAGTTTCTATCACACAAATCCGGTCCTCGTTGACCACACTCGTCTTCCCTCACATATCATATCACCGTTCTCCCGCTCATAAACCCATTTCGAGTAGGGATTTTAATCTGCAGACGGATGGACCTTGAACACACGCCGGGTCCATACGATTTGGAAACGTGAGGGAACTGCAATTATTCCTCGGACAAATATCTGGATCGCCGAATTCTTGCAAGGGATGGACGTGGTTCACTCCAATCAGACCTCGCTTGATTAGGGAGTGCCGAGTTAAGCTCCAGTTTAGGGACAGGAATTTGTTGAGGCGAATGGCCTCTTGAAATCGATGAAGAACGGGGGGATTCTCACGGGGTCTGACCGGCGAGAAGGGGTGCAGTAGAGGAATGAATTAGGGATTTCATAATTTCAGGATACGAAGCTCTCAGCAACTGGAACGGAATACAGAAATAACTACTCCCTATTCATTAGGTAGATGATATTTTAGCTCAAAATACAGAAATTAAGAAGATAAATTATAGACTATTACACTTTTATATACTCCGTACAGTCATAAGTGTCCTGTTTGCTTTTTGGCACGTTTTTCCACCTCAATATTAAACATATATATAAGGTAAAATAATTTAAAACTTAAATTTTCAAAATTAATTTATCTTATATGTTAAAAATTGAAATCAAATGACATGTCCAAATAGTAAATAGGACGGTCAGAGTGGACGGATGGAGCATATTTTTGTTGGAAACGGAATCATTGACAAGAAAATGAGAAATAATAAAACTGAAATAAATGGAAAAAGTCCAAATATCTTTTATTTTTCTGAAAAAAGTAATAAACTTCAAAACATTATCTATTTAGTGCAAGCTAAAGTATTGATATATATTTAGTTGATTATGTTAACGTGATAAAGTCAAAACAAACATAGTATTTAACACCGTTGCCTATGTAATATCTTTGTAGCGGTGAATTCAATCGCAAAACGAAACTGCGTAACTTCTTCAAAATTTGCACGTGCAGCTCGCTAGAAATCCAATGGAGCTCGCGGTCATCCTCCCGATCTCCATCCTCGTCGTCGGTTTTGCATACTTCATATAATTTTGTACCTGTGGCACAAAAAATCTAAAGCAGACAAGAAGAACCTCCCGGTAACTACTAATACTACCCGGCCTAGAATTACCAGCGCCGACAGAGGGATATCGATGAAGACTGAGGTTAATGGTAATGAAAGCAAGGATGGGGGGATGGTCATCATGGGGGCTGCAATCGGCGCCGTGGTCGGCATGTCAGTTTTGGAAGATAATGGGGGAGGCGGTGGTGATTCTGGAGGATGTGGTGTGGAGGGGGTGTGACGGTGGTGGTGGTGGTGGATGTGGTGGTGGTGTGATGGTGGTGGTGGATGTGGTGGTGGGTGCGGTGGTGGTTGTGGAGGTTGTGGTGGATAATTAATATGTGTAAACTAGTGTACATATTGTATATGGCAGACGCATAAAAAGGAACTTGTGACCGGTCCAATTGCGTGGTTTGGCCCGCACTAGGAAAAATCCGAGTATATGGGTGATTATGTTTAGCATAATTATTTGCTTATTTGTTTCTTTTTTTAGTTTGTTATGATATTTTCTGATTTCTTAGTTATTTGAATTATCTTTTGATATTTGTATGTTATCATTAAATATTAAGCAAATTTTAATTATGATTAATTATTTACTAGATTATTATTTATTGTAACTTCTTGGATTGTTGAGATTATCAATAAATAAAATCTATTCTCTTTCATCCCCTACTCCTTTTCTGCCGATTTGCTCTATCCCTTTATCCCTCCCCTCACACACAACTAGCAGTCTAGCACCATCACATAACTTCAACCTATGTGTTGATGATTTGACCAATGACTGGAATTTTGATTTCTTATATGTCACGACCGGGCAGGTTCTACTTCTTCCTTTTTTTTTCTCGGTCACAGCCAAATATATATGCCTCTCTTGTCTCATACTAGTTGGATGATTTTCTGTAAAATAAGGTGACCATGTGAGTGAAACTCTTATGGAATCAGGGGTGGAGTTAAAGGGTGGTCATGTTTTCTTCAAAGATTTCAGATATTCTTAGATGTAGAGATTATATATATATATATATTATAAATGACTATATCTATGACAAAGCCGGTGATGGTGTATATAGTGACAAGAATTGAAAGCATTGAATAAGTTATCCAGGTTTATCTTAGCTACTTGCTTTTACAATTCAGTCGTGATGACCTAATACATTACTTGATGAAGAGTTTAATGTTTGTGACAACCAAGGATCCCTCTCATTTTGGTTTACCCTAGCTTATTTGTATCACTCAATCCATAGACCATAGCTACAATAACCTTGAAGATATTTCAAACTAGGTTTGTTATAGCTTGCTCAGGGTGGTCCAAGATTTCTAACAAAAAGTGTACTAAGAAATTGGCGAAAGAGTGAGGAAGAATTATTTAGAACCGGTTGGGGGGAGGGTATGAATGAAGAACATAAAAGACTTTGTAAGTGGTGCCACATATTTGAACCCACCAATCATGGAAGTTCAAAATTTATTTCTAAATCTAGCTCACTGTTGAAAAAATAGCGATTTCTAAGGGAAAAATCCTGAGAAACTGTAAAAAATCCACTAGAAATATCAATTTTCAAGAGCTTTCAAAGGGAAAAATATCTTCATAGACAAGCTCGTCGAAGTTATTTGACTATTACTTGATTTTATGACGTACGGATAATGACTTTGTGAGGAATTTCCAGCGAGAAGGCAATGGAAATTTCCAAGGGAAGAGTTCTAGGAAAATTCTGAGAGATACGGTCTTTGGAATTTTACGAGATATACTGTTGTTGGAAATTCACATGAGAATTTCCTCGGAAATTAGTAGATCAAATCAAAGAAGATGTCGTTGGAAAGTCCTTGGAAAAAATAGTAACGAGAAAAAAAAACCAGTCATTACACTTCAGCCTTGTCCCTAACAGCCAGAAGGTACATGTAAGTATCAATCTAACACTAGACAACATCATATGCACCACTAGGTATTAATTATCTCACACATTTATACTAATACATTAAATCCAAGATCCAGTCAAACATAAAACAAATCTTGAGTCAATAAGACATCATCCAAAACTTTGCAACATCCAAAAGTTGGCAATAATCTAAGGATTGCATACACAAAAGATGGTAATATCCAAAAGGTTTCCATATCCAAATGTAGGCAATATCCAAAAGTTTACTATGTCTAGTTCTCACAATATTAGCTATCAAGCACCATTTGACCCACTCCCACCCTGTCCACCACTAATTCCAAACTGACTCATATTCAAGCTAGGCATCTTTCTTGATATGAATTGTCCCCTACATTGCCTCCATTTGCGCTAGAACGTTTTGTGAAATTCAACCTATGTGCTTGTTTCCTCCACTACAATTCAATATCCTCATATTGTGTTCTCTTTTGGAATTCATCAATTGTCTTCTCTTTTGGAATTTAGCTTCTTGTGCTTGCACCTCTTTCTCCTTCTGTCTCTCACACTCTCTCTCTCCACTACTAGAATATAGATTTTCGGTAACAACAAAATATCGTTACCAAAAATTAAAATCGTTACTAGTTCAATTTGTTGTAACGACAAAAGTCGTTACATGTTGTTACACGAGATGACATAACCAAAGATCAATTTATTTATTGTAACAACTTTTATACGTTATTAAAAATTATTCGTTACTAAAATATGATTCTGTAATAGTTATATCGTTATTGTAGTCTCAAACTCTATCTTTGGTAACGAAATACTTGTCACTAATAACAAGTATGATAATGATGTTAAGTCGTTACTAGAGACTTTGTAACAAAAAAAATTGATTTTTACTAGTGCTCTCTCTCTCTCTCTCCTTTTCCTTTCATGCGCTCATTTGAAGCCCTCTTCACTGTATCATTAACCATGAAACCGAGGTCTCCATGTGGGGGGTAGGTGACACTCAGCTTAGAGCTGGTGCACTCCTTCGAGAAGTATGTCTTGGCATAGTTACTCAAGCCAAAAACCCGTCGTTTTTGCTTCCCCTTGACAACTTGAAATATACACCTTTCTGCATGACCTCAAGTACTTCCTTAAATTCATCTTTAAAGAATAAGACATTTAAACATAATAGAATAATTAAAAATTATACTTAACAACTGTGATTGACAAACTGTGGTTCAGTTAACTTACAACATCTAGTTTGGATTTTTCATTCGCCCAATGTTGTCCGCTTACTTCTTTACGTGTGTGGGTGTACTCATACAAAAAGTACACTAAAGGTTCAGTGCCACGCTGCTCAGCCTAGATTAACCATCAAACCCCATTAAAAGATATTAATTAATCTACAACTATTTGAAATACCCAAACCTTAATTACATTAATTAATCATGAATTAATTAAACGAACGAGTTTAATTAAAGGTTAGTCATTAAATCATCAAGACTAATAAATCTTAAACTCACTAAGGAAATATATAACCTCTTAATATATATACTAGAATAAATATATATAGTACGGATAAGTTAAAACATACAGCAGAATGACTACAGGCTACAGAATTATGACTACAGTCTACAAAATCGCGACTATAGGGGCCTCAACGTGTAACTACAGTCACACAGGGACAGGGTCTGGTCAAGTTGTCCGAGAGAAAGGTAGCAGGTAGCTACAACAAAAAAGTGCAGGTAGCCAACCTTAATGTCACAAGTAGCTGAATCACTGGATGTGCAGGTAACTTCCAGTATAGTTGCAGGTAACCCTATACAGAACATAAGCAGGAAGCTACAGCACAAAAGTACAGGTAGCCCATCTTAGTGTCACAGGTAGATGTACCACTAAACGTGTAGTAGTCTTCTACATTGTGACAGGTAGCCCTGTACAACATTGTATATATAATTAAAAAGGAAAATCAGCCACCCATAATTGGGTTCGTTTGGGGACAACTGCTAGGGGCTGCTGTTGGGTCCTACTGCTGGAAATTGAGAAGTTGTATGATGATGGTTTTATAGAAGCTGTAGGCTGCTAGTTTTGGTGTTTGGTGGAACGTCTGCTGATGGTTTTAAAAAGCAAAGACAATTGTTAGGTCCTGCTGCTGAAAATTGAGAAGCTGTCAGCTGATGATTTTGCAGAACTGTCAGCTACTGGTTTTGGGTGTTTGGTGGAACCCTGCTGATTTTAGAAATTGGGAAGTTGTCTGCTGTTGGAAGCTGTTCCCCAAACAAGCTCAATATCTAGGCTGCCGCTGGAGAGTGGAAAAGAGAGTCCAAAAGTACTTTTACCTTTCTAAAAGGAAGCTTCCTAAGTCAACTACCTAGGGAACCCCAACACACACCGCCTTACTTACATTCTCTCACTCCCATCACTCTCTTTTGCCCAATGCTGCTGTACCCACGAATTTTCCCTTCCTCTCAGCTGAAAATAGCTCATATCTTCACCATCTTCTTCCTCCTCAAGCTCCAAGTTTGACATCCATGGTGAACTAGCCAATTTCCACTCATCCTCTTCTTTAGTCATCTCCTTTCTTCCTCAAAACACCACCAACTTCCCCCCTTCATCTTTCAGTCAAAAATCAGTGTTATGGAGGCCTAAAAACCGTGGATAAAACCAAGAAAAGAAGGCTAGCCAAGTCACCCAAATAAAGGTAAAGAAATGTGCTTTAAGCCTTAAATCATCTCTTTCCTTTACCAAACAACACCACTCACTCATTACTCATTTCCACGTCCAAAATTATGAAGCCTTGGAGCCAATAATCTATAGGAAAGCCATGAATAAAGAGTAGCAAAGTTCTAACAAACTCAAGGTAAGAAAAATGTGCTCTAAGCTTCCACCTTTCTTTATATACTTG
Source organism: Limonium bicolor (assembly GCA_023374045.1). Lineage (NCBI taxonomy): Eukaryota > Viridiplantae > Streptophyta > Magnoliopsida > Caryophyllales > Plumbaginaceae > Limonium > Limonium bicolor. The sequence goes on from JAIOTZ010000827.1 coordinate 30,519, forward strand.
TATTGGCTGGTTCCCATGAGTATTTCCACTCATTTTTTCCCCCTTTTCATTCTTGGACAGTATCAACTTCAAAACCTTGAATAAGTAGCCGATTTCACCACAAAAACCATTTTTAAGGAGTTATCGAAGGGTAAGTTAACTAGACTTTCCCATCTGTTTTATATACCTATCTGGCATGGTTTTAGTAGAGATCTACACTCTTAATTCCTTGTTAAAATAGGCCAAAAATGGCTGAGTAACCAAGGCAATTTCACTACTCTTTTAAGCCCATTTTAAGCCTTAAAGTTCCTTATGTTGTTAAGTCATTCAAAGACCTAACTTAATCCTTCTTTCCATGTAATATTCTGTACCAAACTGGTCTTCAACACCAAATCCTCACTCTTGACCAAGGTGGTGGAAAACAAGCTCAAAAAGTTCACTTTTGAAGGGTAAGTAAATTACTAAGCCTTAAGAACTAAATCACCAAGTTAATGCTTATGTTTTTTTGAGTTAAAAACTAACCTAAGGTCCCTTATAAAATAGAGCCGAGAGTCACTAAGGTTCTTGCTGATTTTTGGGAGCTTAATCAAGTAAGTTTAAGTTTAAGTTATGTTTTAAGGCTTTATTTACATTTTAAGCTAGGTACTTATTTAGTATAAGGTCTGGAAGGAAAATAAATTACTAACAGCTTAAATTTTGAGTTTTAACCACCTAGGAATTTTAGGTAATTAATACCTACGAATTTATAACATTTAAGTTGGAAATTTATAATATAAATGAGTTATAAAAGAAAAAATAAGTCTAGATAATATTCGGGTGTAAAAGTGAGGGGTTAAGTGTAATTAAATAAAAATTGAAGGGTTATAAAAGGATATGGCCGAAAGTTGGAGTGAAAAAGGGATTTAAATTAATTTTGTAAGTTTTTACAAAGTTAAGGGCTAAATTGTAAATACTAGGAAATTTGGGGGAAAACTGTAAATACTGGAAAGTATTGGTTAAGGCAGTATTATGGAGGTCAACTTGACCATAGTGTGGGTGTTGACCAAATTTGAAGAGTTAAATAAATTAATTATGACTTTAAAATAAGTTTAGAAGTTAAATGTAAAAGTTATAAAATAGTTGGGGTGGAGATGTAATTTTCAAAAATTCTGGGGTGAAATGGAGTTAAAAATAGTCTAGGGTCTATTTGGGAAATTTTGGGAATTTTTAGAGAATTATATGGAGTTAAATCAACTATGGTGTATAATATAAAGTTTAAGATGATATTGTAAAGTTCAAGGAGTAAATGGGGTCATTTTGTAATTAAAGAAAATGTGGGTGTTGAGGAAATAAATTTGGACAGATTGGGGGTCTGTTCGGTATTTAATAAAAAAGTATAAACCATAGGTTAATTATATTACAAGAGTAGAAACGTCATATTATATGACATATGAATATAATAGTAACAATATATAAGTTATGTGGTCAAATAGTAATTAATAAAAGAATAGGGTCTGTTACGGAATTATGAATGTTAGGGAATTAATTTTTAGACTATGGTCTATGATGATATAAATATTACAACAATTATAAAGTATGTATGTCATTAAAGTGAAGCTAGTATAGGTTTGATAGTTCACATAAAATAATATGACTAATGGTGAATAAATAGGATTGTAAAAATAAGGTGGGATATTTAATAAGCTTTGGGAGTTCAATAATATACTATATAATGTTACATAACATTGAGATTATTATCTTAATGAATGTTGGTGTAAGATAACACAACTAAATAAAATTAACCACCTTACATAAAATGATAAGGTATATCATTTAATAAATGAGGTTCTTAATTCTTATATATATATGTAGGAATATGTGAAGTAAAATGAATTATATAGTATGGTTGGGAACCATATAATATTAAAATGAGAGAAGTTGTAAAGTGGGAAGATAAATTATAACACATTAGATATAAGGTTCTAATTATGTTGAAGTGTAATATGTTAAATAATGATGGACTATATAATTCAATAGTTATTATATGAATTATATGAACAAATGTACTTGGATAAATTAACCAAGTCAACCAAATTGACCAAGGAAGGTCAAGTTGACTAACTCACAATTTAAATGAGAAAATAAAAAGTGACAACATTACAAGTCAATAATAACATATAGTAGTAAACTATATTGTTGTACATATATATATACATATATGTATATATATGTAATACTTATGCAAGTATTTATACAATCAAGTAAAATGACTTAGCAATATTATATGGATTACAAGATTTAATCCTAAGTAGTAATACAATACTACAAGTTATGAGTAACATAACAAACTAATGAGTTTAACTAAATCCGAACGCGAATTGAAAACCAGAACAAAACTAACTACTGGTTACGGGGGGTTAGCGGTCAGGATATGGCGTTTATTCGGACATACCGAATTAAGTTGAACTTAGGGATTAACTCATAGCATTATATATTCATTCCGGATACTAGAGCTACGAGGAGTGCCAGACAAGCGTGATAATACACGCTAACGTTTATTACGATGCACGGTATGTTAATTGTGTGGTCTGAACGTCCTGAGGGTTTCCTCGGGTCTAGACGTTGTGTGTTTAACTGTTTAAGAGTGATATCTATGATTTATGCATGTGATCATGTAAATTATATTACTCGACACCATTTTATTTTACGTGAACATCTTTTAGACTGAAAGTTTACACATCTAAACTCGAACATGACTTAGATGACCTTTAGGTATCACGAGAACCTAACTGGCAGTCAAGTATCATAGTCTTCAACCTAAAGATTTGATCTTAGGTTAATGGTTAAAAGAACTTACTTACATGATGGATTTGGAGGAGGAAATCTAGTTAGTCTCGACTAACTGGTTGTGCAGCTTGATCACTACGAGGGACTACTATCAAGAGTCGCTCAAGGAAATCCATACATCCACATTCGATGATGGCAGAGGGCACTACTGTTGGTGCAGGCTTCGGCCGAATTGGACGCCTTCAAAGGTAAATGAGATAAGTCCAGGACCAAAGGGTCGGCTGGCAAATGGTTACATTTATTGGTTCCCAGGGACTACCGTCCAGTGTTTTCAAACAGTAACAAGTTATTAAGGGTTGTCCTAACTTGACACCTGAGGTGGTAATTAATTAAAGTGGTTGGTTAAAAGAATAATAGGGCCTTGAGGCCGAGTAACGCGAACGGTCAGTTATAACACGCATCTCGTTTGGTATTGTTTTATCGGTTATGTGGTGATATTGTTGGATGAACTGGTGTGTGTTTACTTATGTATTTACAGTTAATTACTATTATTGTAAATTGGAAAAGCATGAAATGAACCGCATGTTAAGATGGCTAAATGACCTAAGGGATCCGATTGATTCTAAGATTACACTTTAGCATACCAGCATAGTTTGTTGAGCCCGTTTGGGCCAACACATTACAGGTTGTTGATCGGGTCGTGAAGCCGGAGTGCAGGACGCTGGGTAGTTATTGTATCTTGTTATCGCACTTTTAGACTTATTATGTATTACGTTATGGAGATTCGGATGTAATTTGGATTAGTAGCTCACATGTTCGGTTTTGGATTTGGATTGTATTTTTACGATTGATCGGTATCTAGTCGTCACAGCGGCTATAAGTATGAAGTTTAGTTTGACGGTATGAGGTTGTCTAGTTACTGACAAGGGTGAGTGACGGCGTGTAACACCAATGCGATAGTTAGTTTAATTTTCCGCTGCGAATTACGTCTTTTATTATGCTATGACTTGCGTAATACGAGATTAGGATTAGGGGTGTTACACTATTAACATTATAAAATTCAATTTTTTGAAACAAAAATGGTTGCTTTACTGCAACAACAAAAATGTACTCATTCAAGGAGATCGATACCAACTAGATGTATCCCAAACACAATTTGATCATCATGTATAATTAGAAAACATGAGAGACCAAAGAGAAAATGATTACTTACAAAAACCATGTTAGTCGAATAAATGGACCTCGAGCCACTAGTATGTGTGGCTAGACAAGCCGTTTTTTCCCCTTTGCGCCGATTCTCTGAATTTTGTTTATATATATAATCATTTTAATACTTAGGATGTTCTTAATCATTCACAATAGTGTTATATCCAAAATTTCGACCCTCAGGAAAAGTCCACAAGGGCGAAGATGAAAGCAAAAATGGTCAAATGACATGCGGTCTCAGAAAATTTAAATGTTTAAAGGGTCTTTTTGAGATCTTTCTATTTGTTCAACATCTCAAAATATTGTCAACATCATAATCATCACAAAGGGTATTTTATCTAATTTTATGGTTAAGATGTTTACTCATAAACCTGACAAAAAATAGTTTGGAGCCCAAACCCCCCCCCCCCCCCCAGGTCATTGGGGAGAAATTTAAGCTCTTTTAAACTTTTTCATAAGATAAAGGATGGTATTTGGAGTATATCCTTTTGAATTTCCGTTAATTATTTATGAATTATGAGAGACACCAAATTGCTAGATTTTTATAAAATCACTCATTTATCCCTTCACTAGTGATACTATCAATGTCCATCACCTGATTCCATTGGTCTATAACCATAATGCATCCATAAATAGAATGGAACACAGTATTTGTCATTCCACAGAAACAAAAGGAATGATCTCCCCCTATCCTCCTAGCAATATTTACAACACACGGAAGAATATTGTTTTGAAATTTCCAAAACATAGTTTCACTCTCGGACTGCATTTTGAATTATGAATTCTGGAGCTAAGATCTTTTTATCACTCTGATCACTAGAAGACTCTTTCTCATTACTGTCTAAAGTATGAAGCATCTCATAGGCAGATTTCACCCAGAAATCTCATCTTTTAGTATGATTCCACACCCACTGATCCTATCCATTAGGAAGGAAGCGCATACTTGATATGAGCATTTTCCTATATTTTCGCTACCAAGTGTAAGGATTGAGAGCCTATCAAACAATCAATTCTCTTCTAAACGAACTAGCTGGATCTTTCTTCTATTTATCTTTCTTCTTATGATTCTAAATTACAGCCAATTTACGTGTTAGGATTGTGTAATTAGCACGCTAACTCTAGCAGCATTGCTATTTACAAAATTAATAATATATTCTAACCAAGCACCGAAAGCGAAAAGCAGTGAAGGGCATTCTCCTTTATTTTGCTTCAGGGAGTGTTCGCTCAGGGCTCCGAAAAGCAGGTATTCCTGCGTTTGCTTTAAGGCATATATGGTTAACAAATATCAAGTAGACAACTGTATCATGGTGACATATACAACAATTAAAAATTGACACTTGTCAAGCATTTTTAACAAAAAGCACATTAATTCCCAATTCGCTGCCATAGAAGCGGTGATGGGCATTTTCTTATATTATAACATGGACAAGAAGCGGTGATAAAATTCATGATATACCCTGTTTTGTTTCGTAATTCACAATATATCTTTGTTGGTTTTCGTTATTCAACTTTAAACATGCTTAAATATTGTCCATAATGTTCATTGGGTCTCACATGTCACATATGAGCTTAAAAAACTTCAAATTTGATATTGGACCAAAATATAATACTTTAGCATCGTCCATGTAAAGTTTCATCAATTTTGGACAACATTTAAACATGTTTAAAGTTGAATTATAAAAACTAACATGAGTATATTGTAAATTACAAAAGAAAATAGAGGTATATCGTGAATTTTCCGAAGAATAAACGCATAATGTATTCTAATTGACAGTGGGCGAGAAGCGGTGTTGGACGGGAAGCAGTGACAGGCAAGAAGTCGTGAAGGAATAAACGAGATTACAGGAATAAGCTCACCATTCTGGTTTCGCTTCGGCAGTGATGGAACGAGCAAGTTCTTCGTCAGATTTATCTTCTTCACCTTGGTACTTTGAGAATCGATTTCTCGCTCTCGCTTTAGGTTTTGTGGTGCTAATTTGGCTAATTTATGAAATATTTTAAAAAATAAGCCATAAAGTATCCATACATTTTTACAAAAGTGCATGAAACATCACTATAATTATTGATTAGAAGAAAAAAGATAAAATTATCTTTACTAGTTAATAAAATACTTTTAAAGTTCACTATTTATCTTAAAAAATTCAAAAATATTCATAAAAATTTCAAAATACTTTAAAAATCTGAAAACAATATGTAAAAATATTATAAAAATTTGAAAAAAAAATCATAAAATCATAAAGTATTGAAAAAATAAATATGTGTTAGATTTTGTTTAAATAAGTAAGTACCATACAAGATATAGAGAATTAAACAAATAATTTATATCAATTTTTCTACCAATTTATACCGATTAAGTATTGTTAGGAATTCACACGTATAAACCGGAATCTAACACGCCCAAAGATCAAAAATTGGAAATAAAGCAAGACACAAAATTTACGAGAAAAACCCCTTCAACTCAGAGTAAAAACGTCGGGACCATAATATGATCCAAACTTCCACTATATTGTGAGATTACAAAAGAGGCACACAGTCCTCACCAACTCAATAACTCCAGCCCAAAGCGAGTTCACAGCTTGGTGTAGGATACTACAACTTCTCTTTTCTCACACTACAAAAATACAAACCTCTCAAATTTATCACCCAACTCTCTCAAAAATAGATCATTTGTTGGATGGATGAATTGTGCCAAGAATGAGCATCTATTTATAGTGGTGGGTGGTTCTTGGAGTCTTCTAGAATTACCATGAGTTATGGTAATAAATCGCATAAAGTTGTCCATAAAATCCACATGAAATGCTGATAATTAACTCTTCACTATTAAAGCCTTCACCATAAATGTCAACCATTAAATTCCCCACCATAATAGACCAGTGAATTCTCCACCATAAATGTAGATAAGAATTCAAGACAGTTTTACAATTCTCCACCTCGACTTGATTTCTTCAACAATGGTGCTTCACCTTCTCTTGATTGTTTACTGGTAAAAACCTAAAAAGTCAACAATCTCCCCCTCCAGCCAAAAAGAAGGAGATTGGATCATCATCGTTAAGGTTTGAGACGAATGGTTTACCTTTTGTGTGTCCTCATCGTACAAACCAAAACCTCCTCAGAAAAGCGGACTCGTTTTTCATTCTTCTTCATACAAGTCAAAGCACCTTCAACATAACAAATGTTGTTTGTCTTTATCTTACCTTGGAAAACATAGTGTTTTCCGTTCAGCACCTTTAAGGTCTTTCTTGGCCATATCATCTATAACCTTCACGTAACAATTGTCCCAATGAGAAGATATTGTGCTAATCTTTGACACGTACCTTACATTTCGGATTCGATGCTCCTTTCTGCTCTACAAATTCAAGCGAACATCTCCAGCACCTTGAACCTTCTCCTTGTTACCAACTATAACTTGATCGAGATTTTCCATCTTCAAGGTCGTAAACTTACACATATGCATGGTGGCAGTGGAATCGAGGACCCACGACTTCGGATCTTCCGCTATCTTAGACTCGTTATCAACAGCTACGAGCACATCACCATGTGCATAGTTCGTATCATCTTCTTCTTCTTCCACCTTGGCCTTTCCTTTCTCGATGGAACTCTTGAACTCCGTCATATCTTCCATCAGTTTACGACAATATGCTTGGATGTGGCCCACCTTGTCACAATATTAGCATTTCCTACCACCCGATCGTGAAGCAGATCTCCCCCTAGACACCTCGTCTTCTTTGATTTCCACCGCTTTCTTCAGCAGCAGCCAAGACTTGGTCATCATATGTAGATTTATTCTTATTAAGCATCTGTTCATCTTCTTCTTCTTCCACCTTGGCTTTTCCTTTCTCTATTGAACTCTTGAACTCCGTCATATCTTTCATCAGTTTACGACAATATTCTTGGATGTGATCCACCTTGTCACATATTAGCATTTCCTACCACCCGATCGTAAAGCAGATCTCCCTTAGACCCACCTCTTCTTTGATTTCAACCACGTTCTTCAGCAGCAGCCAAGACTTGGTGACCATATGTAGATTTATTCTTATTAAGCATCTGTTCATTGTCACGAACAATGAAAATAACCTCATCCAAAACCAACGTGCTCCTCCCAACCACGATTGTCTGTACTAGGGGCTTGTTTGACTTTGGGAGTGAGCCTAAGAATAAGAACGTCTGCTCTTGTGACTCAATCTTCTCATTAACAATAAGTAATTGACTCAATAACTGATTAAAGGTATTGATGTGCTTATCAAGAGACCCATCTTCTTCCAACTTGAGGCCATAAAGCTTCATTTTTAAACACATCTTATTTGTCAGCTACTTCGAGGAATAGATGTTCGCCAACTTATCCCACAACGCCTTTGGGGTTGTCTTCGTCAAGAAATTGTATTTGATCTCTGAGGCGAGTGCCAATCAGATCGTGCTTGTCACCTTTTTTTGAAGGTTTGTCCAATCTGCAACTTTCATTTTTGTTGGCATCGTCTCCTTCAAGGCTTGGTCAAGGCCTTGTTGCACCAAAAAAATCTTCAATGATATTTTTCCGGATGGTAAAACTCATATTTTCGTCAAACAACATGAATTACAAACTTTGATTTGTCCAAAGATCGAAAAGTGGAAATAAAGCAAGACACAAATTAACGAGTAAAACCCCTCCAACTCAGGGTAAAAGCCTTGGGGACCACAATATGATCCAAACTTTCACTATAATATTATGAGATTACAAAGAAGGCACTCAATCCTTACCAACTCTCTAACTCCAGCCCAAAGCGAGTTCACAACTTGGTGTAGGATACTACAACTTCTTTTTTCTCACACTCACAAAAATACCAACCTCTCAAATTTATCACTCAACTCTGTGAAAACTAGATCTGTTGTTGGATGGATGAAATGTGTCAAGAATAAGCCTTTATTTATAGTGGTGGGTGGTCCTCAGAGTCTTATAGAATAACAATGAGTTATGGTTATAAATCACATAAAGTTGTCCATAAAATTCATATTAAATGTTTTACTATTAACTCTTCACTATTAAAGTCTTCATGTCAACCATTAAATTCTTCACCATAAATGTAAACCATTGAATTCTTCACCACATTTTTTTAAATTATTTTTTCTACCAATTTGAATTATTTATTCAAACTAAATTTTAATTTTTTAACTAATATTTAGAAGAATTAAATTTTTTAAATTTATATTCTATTTTACATGACATAATATTTTTTGTTATTTTGAGTGGTTTGACATAGTCCAAGCCTGTTTGGTCTTCGATATGTAGCGTTGCCTACTTACCAACTATTTGAATTATATATATTTATTGTTACCTGAAAAAAACTTTTGCGTTTATTTATGTATAATTCATATTCAACCCGGTGTAAAGTTTCGTGCAATTACGCAGAAATGGCAGACAGATTCCAAGCTCACATTCACATATGTATGTGTGTAATTGTGAAATTAATCAAGCCATTATTTCCTTGTCTTGCCTTGATGGACAGATACCAAGTGACACACGTAACTAAAATAACGCTGGTTGTAGATTAAAAAAAAAAAAAGAATAGAGGAAGAATTCTTCTCTTTTCTTTTGGCCAATGCATCGATTACTTATATGAAAGCAGTCAGTTGACTGGATCAGTAGGGATAACAGTCGAATGTACATACTTGCAGATATTATATTCCCTACAATTCTTAAAAATTAATGTTTGGTTTTCAACTCTACTAAAAAGCCAAAACTAGAAAATGATGATGACCGAGTATTATATAGACCTCCATTGATCACTGTCTAATAGCACGAACCCTGATATGGCACTGTAGCCAAATCACTAATTTATTTGTGATAATATATATTCTATGGCGCTCGGGCTCATCGTTTTGGGAATCGGCATCTCCGTCATGGTTTTGCTAAACAGCTGCCTTATGGAACTACACTGCAAAAGCAGCGACAGATCCAAAACTAACAAGCAGAATCCCGAGGATATAACTACGAAGAAAAAGCCTCACGCAAGCAACGGCTACAGACGATTTAAAAGAATGAAGAAGCCAAGGGGTAATAAAGATGGCGGCATGGTTATCATGGGGGCCGCAACAGGTGCTGTAATTGGCATGTCCATGTTGGCAGCTACTAAAGAAGGTTCCCGTTGGTGGTGGTGGAGGTGACAATTTTGGTGGCTGCGGTGGTGGTTGTGGCGCTGGTTGTGGTGGTGGATGTGTGGTGGCTGTGGTGGTGGATGCGGTGGTAGCTAAAACGGAGCCCCTATAAACAGTAGTACACATTTATGATTACACATGGATTCACCTGTTTATCTGGTTGTAACGTTTTTTCATTTGCCCTGATGCGCGTTTATTGTAAAAGTGAGGTGAGTGAATAATGTCTAAGTTAAATCAGCTCCTTTCTTCTTTGGGCGGTGATCCGTAATATGTATTTCTTTTTGTGAAATAAGTATAGACATACCTTCTTGTTTCGCCGAACGTATAAATATTATTGATCATTAGTCGGAGTGATTAGCAATCCAGCTACCATAAAGTGCAGTTTGGACTCATCCCAGTTTGTATTCTAAATAATAAAAAAATCTAGCCAATTTCTTAGCTACATCCAAATGTAGTTATCAATGGCGGACCCAGGAATTTATAACATATGTGTCAAAATATAAGATCATGTATCTAAAAAATTTAAGTCTTATAACATATGTGTCAAAATATAAGATCATGTATCTAAAAAGCTTAAGTCTCATAACATATGTGTCAAAATATAAGATCATGTATCTAAAAAGCTTAAGTCTCATAACATATGTATCAAAATATAAGTAAAACTTTAGGATTTTTTTTTTGTAGTGTGTCAGTAGACACACTACGCACCTGAATAGGTCCGCCCCTGGTAGTTATAGATGGCTACATAAATGTACATTTGTTCTATAAAAACATCTGTAAAGTTATACATTGAATTCTGATATAACTGAAATTCTATTGGATATTGTAGATTGTGTTTAATATAGCCGTTGGCAAGGCTTCATAGAAGAGAGAAAGATACAGAACTGGTGAGACATTTGTGGGGAGGAAAAAGGGGAAGAGAGAGAGGATTAGTCGGTTGAAAGAAAACGTTCTGTATTGTATTAATTAATGAGAAACAGTACAATGAGAATATATATAGAGATAGATCTCAAATGGAAGGGAGTCTAACGTTCAGAAAGAAACGGTAAGAAAAGAAGAGACTAGAAGGTCATTAATGAGAGAGAAGATTAAAGAGAATAATAATAATATAATATCCTAACCCCCCCCCCCCCCCCAACTGGTGCAAAAGATGTTTTGTAGTGGTTTGTCAAGTGGTCAATCATTCCCATTTGCTTGAGTTGTCGACGATAGTCCTTGCCGGGAAGAGTCTTTGTGAGCATATCAGCTTCTGATGAATGTTAGAAATGTGGGCAACATCAATGAGACCAGCCTTGATTTGATCACGAACATAATGTACGTCGATCTCGATATGCTTTGTGCGTTCATGTAGGACTGGATTATGTGCGATGAAAACAGCTGAACGATTGTCACATTTGAGCGGTATTGGAGTGATGTTTGAGATGCCTAGTTCATCCAATAAACGAGAAAGCCAAGCGAGTTCGGTGGTGACACGGGGAGAGCACAGTACTCGGCTTCGGCTGATGAAAGAGAAACACAAGCTTGTTTCTTGGATTTCCATGAGATTGGGGCTCCACCGAGGAGAATGTAGTAGCCACTAACGGACCTGCGAGAAATCGGACAAGCAGCCCAATCAGAATCGCAAAAGGCAATGAGAAAAATTGTGAGATTTATTTAAAAATATTCCGTAACCAAGAGTCCCTTTGATGTATTGGAGAACATGAAGGGCGGCATCCCAATGATGTTGATAAGGCTTATGGTTGAATTGGCTAAGGAGTTGAATGGTGAAATTCAAATCAGGACGGGTGTTGATGAGGTAGTTTAGTTTCCCGATGAGTTGACGATATTCGGTAGGATTGGTGAGGGGTTCACCATCTTCAAGGTGAAGTTTTGTGCCTGGAGGAAGCGGACTAGCTGTGGATGGTTTGGACATGATGTTGTAATCTTGTAAGATATCGCGAGCAAATTTGCTTTGAGTGAGTCAACTCCATCGACGGTGTGATGAAACTCCATGCCTAGAAAAAAATGAAGATTGCCAAGGTCTTTGATTTTAAAGAGACGGTGGAGCATGTCCTTCACTTGGGTGATCTTAGCTTGATCATTCCCACACAAGATGATGTCATCGATGTATACACCAAGGAATAGGATGGAATCATCATGTTTCCATTTAAAAAGGGAATGATCATTGTCAGAAATGGTAAAACCAAGCCGTGTGAGGGTGGTGGACAGCTTGGCGTACCATTGACGAGAGGCTTGTTTCAAACCATATAAGGACTTTTGAAGTTTGCAAACCAAGCCTTTAGTTTCAATGTGGAGACCATCGGGAATTTGCATATAGATCTCTTCATGTAAATCGCCATGGATGAAGGCGTTTGACATCGAGTTGGTGAATCATCCATCCTCGTTTGATAGCCACACTAACCAAGGTGCCAACGGTGGTCATTTTGACAACTGGGGAGAAAGTTTCATGAAAGTCCTCGTCATGACGTTGTGAAAAACCTCGAACCACTAAACCGAGCTTTGTAATGCTCGATTTCACCATTGGATTTGTGTTTTACACGGTAGACCCATCGGCAGGATATACATTTCTTGCCTTTGGGTAGCTTGACTAGAGTCCATGTTTGATTGGCCTGAAGAGCCTTTAATTCGGTTTGCATTGCTTCGCACCATTCGGGATACTTGGAAGCAATTTTGTATGACGATGGTTCAGTGGGACATCGAATGGTTACCTGTGAACATATAGTGTGTGATGGTGTTAGATCAGTAAGGGTAAGTAATCATGCAAAACATTCAATTGAGGAGATTCAAGTCTAGTAGATAAAATATGGGAAAAATAGTCTGTATGAGCATTGTAACACTCATAATCATGCAGTTTGACAGGAACACTGTGATTCCGTGATGAGTATCGAATGTTGGGATTGGTGTTCTGATCAGGGCTCCAGCAGTGGGGCAGTCACGTCATTATTGTTGTTGTCGTTTTTTTTGGTTGCGATGGGATATACATCCTCAGTGAAGCATGATGCTCATCGTCTGGCGCGTCATATCGATGGTCATTCATGTTGGACTGAAGTCGAGGATGGTGGGCTTGCACATCATTGGAAGGTGACTCGTGTTGTATCGGGATTG
>JAIOTZ010000090.1:0-90073 GCA_023374045.1 Limonium bicolor
TCTAAACACTCCAATTATATTATAAAGATTTTAGGAAGTGTTGGAACATTGTTTTGAAACATAAAAGTCAATATAAAATTCTAGAAACCTTAAAGCTTATTAAGCCTTGTTAGAGTTGACTTTTGAGAATGGTCAAACCAGGCCATGAAACCTATACCAATAAATAGGTTATGGAAAACCATGAAGATGATAAAAAGAACGTCAAAAACGGATCATCCTAACCAAAGTTATGCTAGATTGAAGTTTTGAATCAAAAATTTGAAAGTTGCCACGTGTCAAGCTCACAGGCGCCAGGACTTAAACGATTCTGGATTCCCTGAATTTCGATAACAGAATTCAATACTTTGCCCTAACTTTAGACGGCTATATCTCATTCATCTCTCCATATTTTTCAATGTCGTCTTCTTTGTTGTCTTCTCCTACATTCCCTCTAAACAACTATAACTCATACAAACCCTAACTCATTCAGAATCAACCGGAAAATCGAGTCAAAGTAGCCACCCTGCAAAAACTGAAAACTGCAATTCCAGTTTTTCTCTTCGAATCAGGTAACTTCGATCAGCCATAACTTCTTCGTTACTCATCCAAATTCCATGTTCTTTAGCTCGTTTTGAAGAGCTCTAATTCCTCTAAAACTTTCATGTTTATGGTCTAAGCCAATTCTCAACCGATTGGAAGGGAAATGTGTCTAAAGTTTCGGTCTCGCCAGCACATAAAATAATACCGAAACAGAGAGGTAAACTCGTGATTTGCGACTTCAATTTCTTTCTGTGTGATGCGAGTTAGGATTAGTTCTTGTTGTCAATATGTAGATCTACATCTTCTTTCGATTGAGCCGAATAACAAAGCCTAAATCGATCTGTACTGTAATCCTAGATCTGCAAAGTTGGCACCGCGAACAGGCCGGTTCGAAAACGTTTCCAGAAAACCGAAATCTATTTGCTCCGTTCTTGCAATTCCCGGTGAGTTTTCCTCAAATTCTTCCGATGATGCTAAACTAATCTTCATTGTCGACCAAACCCATGTTGCAATTTCCCCTATTATGCATTAGGTTAAGAGAATTTGACAGATTTTAATTCGCAAACCCGAAGAACCCTAAAACGCGTAACCCAGTATCGTATTTGAGTTATACTACATTATAATTGGGGAAATCGGTGTCAATGGATGCGTTTTTCAATTTCGAATCCAATGGAACAAGAATCAACGAATTTGGTTCTATGAGTTGAGAGAAAAGATCGATTTAGTACTCGGTTCCGTTCTGGGGTTGCTGAAGAACTTGGGCGATGTCGGCCGTCCGATCATAGTTAAAAGAAACGGACGGCCGAGATTAAGACGTTTAAGTTTAAGTGTTTAAGTTTTTATATTAATTTCAGAAATAAACCCTAACTTGTTGAATCTATTTAAATGCCTTCCCGAATGTATTTTGGCACGAAATTTTAACCACATATTCCTTGTTAAATATAGTTTATTTTGATATAAATTAATATGGGTTTTGAGTTTTTAAACGTAAGTTATGATTTTTGCAAGTTACAGGTTTTATGGAATTATTTGGCTAAATTAAAAAGATATTTTTATGAAATAAAAATTTTATAATATGTCTAAAATGTTATAGTTACTGTATATTAAATTTGGGAATTTTTGGGCAATGGTAAAAGGTTTTAAAAATTGTGTTTATGAGTTTTTCATAAGAATAACCTATAATATAAGGTTTTTAATGTAACCAAAAAAAGTATGGTTTGTTGATTAACTTCTAAGCTGGGGAAAATAAAGGAAACTAAATTAACATTTTATAGCAGTAAGTTTATAAATGTATTGGTATTAGCTTTTAAGAGAAGTGAAATTATTTACATATATGTATATATACTTACTTAAGTAGAAACTTATATAAATTAAGGAATTTAATTATCCTACATTTATTTATTATATTATATGGGAGTTAATATTCTTAATTGAAGCTAAGGAAAATACTTTATTTTATAAACCATATTTCGGATGTGGATATGTGTAAAAGTTGATATAAATAATTAAATGCAATAAAACTACATAAAGAATGTCTTGAATAAATCCTAGTATAGATATACGGTAAATACATAAATAAATAGAAGACATAAAATACCTTATAGCAAATAGAATATGAAGGAATTAATAAGTTAAACTAAACCTATACATAATACTATTAAAAGAATATTATATGAGCTAGTATTGAATTATGGTTATGAGATTGAGCTTAAAGAGTTATATTGGATTTCTAAGATTTATATAAACCATATTAGAATGCATGTGTAATATTATTTGTCAAAGACCATAATGTAAATCTATAATTTGGTTAGGTAATTAATAAGTTGGGACTTAGGAATATTTGTAATTAGATTTTACACAAATAGAACTTACTATATAATTTATGAATAAATGTAATACTTTACATCTAAATGTTCTTAATATATAAACAATAATAAAATAAGTAAAATACTTTTACATCTAAATGTGAGGTGGATTAGTAAGTCTAGATTTAATCATTTCTTAACATATGGTGGTGAAATATAACTTAATGTTTTAAGATAGGATCATTAAAAAGGATTGTGATATAATCTATATTAAACGATGATTTGGGAATTTATCTATAATTATCCTTAAGTTTCTTAGAATTAGATAAGCCATATAAAATACATTTATTACCAATATTCAGGATGTGAGTTTACGGTTAAGTGAGGTATTTAGTGGTGAGAATTTAAAGGAGGGTTTATAGATAGGAATTTGATACTTAAAACCTTTGAACCTTTTTATTAGATAAAACTAAGTTACATACGATATTATATTGATATACTTTACGGTAATGGGAAATTATGAAATGTTATTTTGAATATAAAATATGAGAATTTTCATAATAGATTATCTTTTGAAATAATTAACAATTTCGCTTACGAACCAGAATTTAATTCTTTGATACATTCTACTCTATGTAGATATATTGTCCATCCTAAATACAATAAGGGGAATTAATTTATTAAGTTATTCCTTTGAAACCTTAGGCTTTGTAAAATAATTTAAAACGTATTTAAGGCTTAAGTTTATTGAAGTTTAGTACAAAAGGATTATACATAGTCTATAGAGTGTATGTGTGTAAAAATAAAACATTTAGGAGATTAAAGGTAAGTAAGGATACATAAAAGGTTATATTTAAACACCTTATTATATAGGTAATAATTAAGCAAATAATGTACCTTGTGAATACTAAATGTAAGAGTTCGATAAGTCTAAGTTAACTATAATATAGTTGTTTCAATATGAGAGGTAATTCAACATCTTATGGCAAGATTATTAGACGGTTATAATAGGAAGTCATTCTGAACTAAGGATATGATAATTGAGTTTAGTGGCTCAATTAAGTTATAATAAATTGTATCTACAACATTATGATTCCAATATACAAGATGTAGATCTTAATTAAGTTAAGGGAAAGACTTAATCATAATGGGTTGTCTAGTATATATTGTTTAAATACATCATCTTTACATTGTGAGATAATAGTATAGTATTCTGAGAAGAGTCCATCATAGGTCATAATACAATGTTTATTCTAAATTAAGAATAAAGGTATTGAGCTTAAGATTATTATCGAAATTCTTAGATTTAATTATATAACATAAACACATTTATGATATAGAGGTCTCAACAGTCTTGAATGTGAGGATTGTGGTTAAGTATGAATAAAGTGGATAGGAGTGGACAATTAGCAAATGTTGATCGAATACATTCCTTGATCTTACCACCTTGGGCTATACAACGTTCTCATATAACACAAAGATTATACATAACATTTAAGTGAGGGCTTAAAAGATAATTGAGACTTTGAAATAAGAGTAAGGAGTTTATTTAAGCGTAACATAGGCTACAAGTGATTGATGATAGATTACCTTTAATATTCTTCAGAGTATTGTTGATTGTTTGCGCAAGTTGATTAGAACTGCTACAGCGTTACCCAGGTACGATTTCTCGTACTCAGCTTGTTGTGTTTAGACTTTATGGAATGTTTTGTACGATTTCTCGTACTCCGATATTTTTGCTGATTGACTTGTGGAATGTTTTGGAAAACGCTAACTGAGCTTAAGAGGAAATTTTTTTAAAAGGAAATGGTTGTGTGACTAACTCAGCTTGTGTGACTAACTGAGCCTTGGATGTGAAACTCACTTGGGTATTGGTTCCTTCTATTTGGTTGTTCCATTAGACATTGACTTCTTAGGGTTTACGCTTCTGCACTCTGTAGGACTGAGTGTTTTGGTATTGCTTTGGGTAGTTGGTGATCTAGTGGGAATTTGGAAAAAGGTCAATCTTGGAAATTCTTCTTTTGTCTCTGGATATCGTTTCATCCATGAGCTGGTTCTTGAGGTTTCGACGTGCGCGCGTCTTCAATGGTAACAGCAGGGGGCTGTATATCCCTCGCCCATAGGGGCATTTATATTTGACAGTAGGGGGTTGTATATCCCTCGCCCATAGGGGCATTTATATTTGACAGCAGGGGGCTGTATATCCCTCGTCCACCAGGACATTTAAATCTGACAGCAGGGGGCTGTATATCCCTCGTCCATATGGACATTGATATCTGGCGGTGGGGGCCATCTCTCCCAATTGAATTATTCCACTCTTGAGTTATTGGTTCTTGGATCTATCTTATTATTCCTAGTCCTTTGTGACTATCTGAGTCTTTATACTCCGAACGGGAATTGGTTCTAACATCAACAATGGATGCTTACTAACTATGTGGTGTGACTACTTAAGTGGATGACTTGTTTTGGAAGTTCTCTATCTCTATCTTTGTCTTGTTTTCTTTTCTCCTTAACTTGATTGTTTTGAAGTGCTTTATCTCTGTTTTACTTTCAAGAGTTTAATTTCAAGTTACTGTTTATTTTGAGGAGTTATGTTTTAAAGATTGTTTTGGAGAATTGTACCAGTTCCATTCCAGGGAACTGACTCACCCCTCTCGGGGTGGGCTGCTTGGTTTCATCTTGCAGGTATAAATTGATTTACAGGTGGCCACGAAGAGCATGAGTGATTGGGATGGGATTAGGCTTATGGAGAGTGAATGTACTTTATTATTGTTATGTTAATGTTAAGTTTTCTCGAAGTTGAGACCGTAACTTAGTTAATTGTAATGGTTGTAATTGGTGAGGTTGGTACCGGGTGTTTGGAGCCCGATGGTCTGTAGCACCTTTAGCTTATTTTCCGCTGTTGTTTTATTATTATAGGGGTGTTACAGAAAGTGGTATCAGAGCGTAGTTACGCTCTGAACCCGAGAAAAACAAGCCGAGTGAAATACTTAGATTATAGGTGCACTTAAAACTGGGGAACTGGGGTAGAATTGGGAAGTGAGGACTCCATTAAGGCACGACTCCTAACCCTTTTTGGAATTGTGAACGATTTCTTTACACACTTTTCTTTTGTGAATGTCTGTTGAGTGTGATGTGTTGTTATACTGTTCCAACAATAAACTACAGAAATATATATATATATATATAAGTTTGGAACATCCTATATTAAGTACGATAAGATTTTGGTTGAGATAAACCAAATATTAAGCTATTTCTCAAAAGCATGCTCATGGAGAATACATTGCTAAAAATGCAATCCTTTAAAAGCTAGTACACAAATTCCTGGAATTTTAAAGAATACTTTTGGTTGAAAACAGTATACAAATAGAACTTTACATAATTAAATTAGTATTGATATTATGTGAAAATACTTCAACTCCTTTAAAGTTAGAAAATAAATCTCATGAACTACTTGGTATCAATTTATTACCTAAAGATAATGTTTAAGATAAATCTTAAGTCTAGAAAATTATTAAGCTAACAAGAACTAGTAGCGTATTAGAAAAGATCAACATCTGGACTTGTAAAACACATTAAAACTCTATGTTAACTTTAGAAAGAAAACACATAAACCTAACACCCTACGGGAAGTGCCTGGTGCGACGAACTCCTAGGCTGAAAGTAGTGGGGGTGCACACCCACTTCTAGAAGTTTAGAGGCTAGACAAGCCTTGTCATCTAACGGTAAATAATCTTCTACGCAGGTGATGGATTGTGTTGAACTTGAGGGGAAGTGGTGGTAAGACGTTACCATCATGGAATCTTGAGCTAGGCATATTTCATTACTAGCCACAATGGACTGTTCAAAACTCGTATATTAAGATCCAGTACTAAATTCATGCATGTAAAGAGTTTACCGAGTTAAATCCTTGGTGAAAAATACTTACCTATAGAGTGAAAACACATGAGTAATAATAACTAAATATTATTGAGCCTTAAATACTTGGAGTATTGAGTGTCTAGTGAAAAATTGAGAGTTACTTAAAGATTTGGAAATCCTCATGTTTATTTAGAACTTTAACCTTATACATAGATAAAATCTTAGAAGTCACACTAAGAGTGATATTTACAAAAGCCACCATTGTGTAAGGGAGTACTAAGATTTAATAATCAGGAGAATACTTACATAGAACAAACCTTAAGAAAAATAATTACCAAGAGTGAGTGAGTTTTCATTAGACTAGCTCATTTGACTTAAAATTTTATATAGAGTCCCTACCTTAAATATATAATATATATAATATAAATTTTAAGTTAAAGGAATCAGATTTTGGAAGAACTTCCTAGAATTCTGCCTGGGGTGAAGTTATATAATAAGTAAATTTTATAAAGTAAACACTGAATGAATCGTCTAAAATACGATAGTTAATTATAAAAACAATTGAAGCTTGAAAAGTCACAGAAAATATTTATCTTATAGAGTTTTAACATATGGTTGACTAATAAACCTTTGAAGATAATTTTGGAAGATTATTGAGGATTATTAAATGATCGGGAATATTATGTTAAACTACTCAAGTACGTTACACTTGGTTTATAGCTTGGTGATATAATTGATATGATAAATGATCATATATGGACATATAATTCGTATCAGTCATTAAATGAATGGATAATAATCATAAGATAAAATTTTATAACCACCAAGGAAATACAAATACATAATGTAACACCCCATCCAACAACAAATACATAGCAACAATCTGCAGTGGAATACACAACTCATCAATTAACTCAACTCGCTGGTGTTACACGCCGTTAGCCACCCACGTGGCTAACAAGGCTAATCCATATACATCGTACCGGTCTGATGGGCTAAATTCCCGAGCAACTACACATTATGAACCCCTTCCATTAACAACAACAACAACATACACCTTATCAACTATACCGAGTATTTAAGTGATGCCGATAACAATTTCGGTCTTACTACACCTACTGTATATATACAACATAAACGATTACCCAT
Organism: Limonium bicolor; assembly: GCA_023374045.1. Lineage (NCBI taxonomy): Eukaryota > Viridiplantae > Streptophyta > Magnoliopsida > Caryophyllales > Plumbaginaceae > Limonium > Limonium bicolor. The sequence goes on from JAIOTZ010000090.1 coordinate 7,335, forward strand.
GTACAACGACTACCCCGTCCTACTCTCGAACGGCTTCCAGCTTCTTGTACCTGAAATAGGAAAAGAAGAGAAAGGGTGGCCCCCAAGGGGCTCAGCACCTTTGCTGGTATGGTAATCCCGCAGCCCACGTGCTACCGGGCCACGCACAACTAATTGTCGTCTTATCATGCGGTTGATTACTTTTAAATCATACATGCAACTGTAAACACACAACACATAATCATTCGCCTCAACGGGCTCAACAAACGGATAATATTATATCCTTACTTAATAAGTCACTCATGGTATTCATCATCCCTAGAGTGTTCCTCCTCTAATGGAGCTACTTCCTTAATAGACGACACATACCCTTAAATCGGGTTATCCTTAAACGCCTCTTATCACAAACTGGGAATCATATCCATGATCCACACACTCCACATTATACAACCTACAACATACACTACATACAACACTTAACAACACTTTGCACGTTTCCACGTGCACAACATATTACCGCAATAGATATTGCATCACAACAAAAATACATAACATGACGGGAGTTGTAACACCCCAACTGACAACAACATACTTAACAACAACAGCAGCGGAAAACATACCACATCACATTACTTACTCATTGGTGTTACACGCCGTTAACCACCCACGTGGCTAACAAGGCTAACATTTTCACAATTATATCGGTCTGATGGACTAGATCCCCGAGCAACTACATACTACCAACTCCACTATCGCTTACCAACGTACATTATACAAAACCTTCCATCTGTACCGAGTATCTACAACTAATGCCGAGAACAAATTCGGTCTTACTACACCTACAGATTACAAGTAATTACATCAATTACCCGTACACAATAACTACCCCGTCCTACTCTCGAACGGCTCCAGCTCCTTGTACCTGAAACAGAAAGGAAAGAAAGGGTGGCCCCCAAGGGGCTCAGCACCTTTGCTGGTATGGTAATCCCGCAGCCCACATGCTACCGGGCCACGCACAACTATTTGTCGTCTTAGCATGCGATTGATTACATTTAAATCAAGCATAAACCATAAACTCACAACAATACATTTCGCCTCAATGGGCTCAATGAAGGTAATCCATTTATACTTAACAAATCACACTTTGAGTTCTTCAACCCTATAGTACTTCTCCTCTAACGGAGCTATTACCTTAATAGACGACATTTACCCACTATCGGGTTACCACAAACGTCTCTTTCACATACTAGGAATCATATCCATGATCCTCATAAACCGCTTCTAAGCCACATATAACATCACATCACAACAACTTAACAACATAACAATAACACATACATAACGGGTACGGATCTCTTAGGAACCGCCCAAACATAATTAATACACTGGTGAGCCTAGGGAAAGATATCACCCCCATGTTAAGCTCGTTATAACAACACTCATTACCGCCCTAATAGTCGGACGAGTAACTTACCTAGAGATGGATCGGATTTGGTGACCCGAACACACCACACAAACACATGTTCCCCCTAAACCGATCGTAAGTCAGAATAGCTAAGCTTTGGGATAAGCTAATGGGAGATCATAACCCGTGAGGGAAACAACCATAACAGAGAGAAGGGTAAAGCTAAAAAGGATACCCACTCCCAAACAACGCGCGACCGGCCAAACCGGATTCCTCACTACTGTTAGTACATACTTACTTTTAACTTTTGTTAGAACCCCACTACGGAGTCTATCGTACCTACACACCATACAGTATTACTTTTGGGTTAAACTTACAAGGGAGATCCCTACATTCACATACACATACCACACATTTAACTCACGCATAGCCGTGGTTAGAACGCCCCACGGTTCGGGTCGTTTAATCCGAATACCAAACTCTCGTGTGATCCTAGACTCAGTTAGCTAAGGTTTAACACTTTCGAGGTTAAATGGTATCGGAACTAGGTGCGCCACATATATGAATTACTATAAACTCATTACATGTTTTATCTTACAAGGTGGCAAACACACATAAAAACACATTGGCATACAAGCCGGTGTAATCCGGTAGGACACAGGTTGCAAGAAAACCATACCTGTCACCAACGTCCACTCTAACGTGTCGTCCTAAGTTTCTTGAACAGTTCTTGAACAACTGGTAACATTACATTAACTTTTATTAACATCGGGGTAACATAATTGCTTAACGTCTAATGCTCATAACTTACCCTCGTTAACTCGTTAAATAACTTGCCATTTTTAACTTGTTTCACTTTCACATTTTACTACAACTTTTCAGCCACTTGATTGTCTTTATAACACACCTAACATGTCCTTAACATCCCTATAACATCATTACTTATCAATCCCCATCATTACACATCATTTTCACACCTTAAATAACATTTTTAGAGTGGTCCGGGACTTGGTCCTTACCCTAAGTCCCGGATCAATACTTACAGAAAATCATCGGCGTATTTAGCAGGGTGGTCCGGGACCTGGTCCCTAACATAGGACCCGGACCTATACTCAGCAATTTTCCTCGGTTTCTTTTAATGGGGTGGTCCGGGACTTCCCACTGGTCCTAAGTCCCGGACCATTCTAAGCCATCCTCGGTAATTTTAACAGATTGGTCCGGGTCCTTGTACAAGAGTCAAGTCCCGGACCCAAAGCCAAATGAAAACTCACGGTATTCTTTTAGGAGTTGGTCCGGGCCCTTACATAAGGCCTAAGTCCCGGACCTATCTCTATCTTCAACTCACGGCCTTATTTGCACCCATGGTCCGGGACATTACCCATAGCCTAAGTCCCGGACCAACCTACAGAATTCGACGTACTGGTTTTATTTTTCATGTCCTGCTGCTTCAACTCTTTACTCCCATCATATGTATAGCTTCCCAAATGATTTTACGTACACTCTTACACTCAAACTTCATCAAATATACACCATATAACAACATAGTGCACAAACTTAAATTTGCATAGCTCTTAGGCTCTTAAAATGCATAAATCTTAAACACTGAATTTCCACAATATATTTGCCTTTCACCTGCAAATACAAACAGCAGTACGTATGTTCTTTACTAGTCTTTTGAGAACATTTTTCTAAGTCATAACCATTGGCTCTTTAGGTAGTTTGAATACACAACGTACGTTCATTTTCCAAAGGAATTTTGAGCTACCTTTGGTTAACATAAAACAGAGAGGAAACACCATTTTCCTTTGAGTTTCCATACCTTGAAGCAAAGGAGAAGAATAATACGTAAGAAGATGAACTCAAGCTCCCTCCATGGAAATTCCTCTTGACACCAAAATGGAGTTCTTGAAGATTTGAAGGTACCAAGTCGAAGAGCTTGATGAAACTAAGAGATCGGTGGTCTCGGTTTTAAATTTGGACAAGTGAGCAAGAAGTTGTATGGATTTGAAATTGAAATATGTTGCTGGTGTTGTTTACGTGAAAGAGAGAAAGGAAGGAGAAGAAGTACGTGAGAAACAAGAGCAAATGAAGAATGAATGATTGTAGTTGCCTTTTGGAGATATTAAATAAATAAAGCAAATAGTGCTTTTTCAATTACACTGATTGTTCACTTATTTGCTCAATCAGCAAACAAGTGTCGTCCCAGCACTTACCAAACCGACTCCCTTTTTAAATACAAGGGGTTACTAGTCTTTATTGCTCAATTAAATTACATATGTTAATATATGTTACAAACTAGCTTATTTTAGTTACTATTCATAATAACAAAAACATAAAAGTGAAATATTAATTTCTTATTATTTTAAACTTCTAAATGTGATACTAAATAATACACATATTAATAAAAGAGTATTAATGGTCATTTAGCCATTCAAAACTCATTTATACGCCAGTTACTCAAAAACGTGCTTTTAAGGCTCTTCAAAGCACATTTTGCGTTTTAACTTGTTTTCAAGCTCAGTTTTCTTTAGTAATTAATTTAATATGTTCATTAATATATATATAAGGTCTTGGTAAGTTTATTAAGTCTTAACCAAGATCATCCCAAACTTGGAGCATATTTTACCCCTTTATTGCCTTTTAGGCAATTAATTGTATTTACTGTTTATTAAATCGCTTACTAATGTTACTAAGACTCTTTTTAGTCTTAATAATTTATTATTTAATATTTAAACAACTTATTAAGGTTTGGGGTATTTCAATCTACCCCCCTTAAAAGAACTTCGTCCCCGAAGTTCACACTTCCCACATATCATTGGTTTAGAATACGGGAATTACTTGTATAATAAAACACTCCCATAACCAAACATATTTTACATCACAGTCCCGGACTTGACGGTCCGAGTAACATATCCACATCCATACATCCCATTACATACTTACATAGTAACCTCGGACTTGCTGGTCCGGGTACCTTAACAACATTTTCACATACATAACAACCCTTAGGCTCTCACGCCTGGGCAACATAACAACCTTTCGACACATAGGTCCAGGTAATACAACAACACTTAGACTCGTAGGTCTTAACATAACACTTCTGGACTTAACCACACTAGGACTCGAGGTCCAAATAATCATTAAATTTTCTTTTACACATTCCACACAACATGTCTTAGCATGTATAGCAACTCAAAATTTCCTTTTTACACACACTGTGCTCCCGCAGAACCCGGTCGCGATGGACACATATTGTCCCCGTTCCTTTGGGAGGTCAAAACAATCACTTAAATTTAAAATTTCCTTATGAGGTTAAATAAGAGAACTTAACTATGTAAGGCAGCTATCGACGTTTTATAAATACCGGTTCAAGACCCTTTTGAAAACGCATACAACTCCAAGTCCAACTTATGCTCTTTATTCTCTTTTCCCAGCGTGGTTATTTGTGACCACTTGTAGGGAGCTTCAAGAATCGCCCAACCCTGATGTGATCAGCATCAATGTTGAACTATCCTTCCACCCCAATTTGTGTTCAGCTTCCCTTGATCACATGCAAATCAAGTTCCACCTCCCACTTCATTTTCAAGCATCAACTAATACACTCATTTACAATTTTCTATCTTTTAATTTTCCCTCTAGTCATAATCATTACATCTCCAAGGGATAGAACTCCGTCTGTCTATCATCATCCATATCCTTCCATCCAGTTTCCTAGGGAATCTTATTCTCACTAGGTTCTATGTCGGTTTCATACCTTTTTATAGGTCACTAAATTGTACACATACATATATTTTATCAAAATACAACACACAGTTTTACATTTAGTACCATATGAACATATACTGTCGGGGTTTTTGTTCCCCAGGAGTTTCTTTACTCCACACTTGTACTCCCACACACAACTGTTACCTAAAATAAACACATTCATCACAATGGTATTCGCATCTTCTGTGCGTGATTACCACAATTTAAACCATGAATGAATGTGTATGTTTATGTAACACACACACCACTCATCCAAACAAATCATTTTGTGCTACGCACACCATACTTCACGTTCACTTGTACGATAACAAACACTAAGTGGTTTTGCGCTCTACCCCCCTTAAAAGGGATTACGCCCACGTAATCAATCAGTTAATTACGGTGTTATAACATTCTACCGTCGTGAAGTGTTTAGTCTCCACACGGTTTATTATACAATGTATTCTGGTTTGAGGATTTTTGCCATATTGGCGGTTTAGTCCCTAACCAAGAGTTCTCTTTAGAGTGTATTTAATTCCTAACCAGTTTCGATTCTGGCCTGTGAAACTTCTAGGTTTTAATAATTAGCCATTGACACATATTCACAACACACATCTAACACTTGAATAATTTAGAGCTTAATTTGCCCTATACAATTCTTACTGTATTATACATCCCCGATTATCACCTTTATCTAGGTAACAACGGTTTCTCCACCGACGCGTGGTATTTCTTACCAAGGCGAACCCGGTGAGTTACAAACTTTCTATTCACTTCCATGATAATTTACTGTATTCCACATTGATTTACTTAATTTCTTTCAACACTTGAGCTACTACTTATGTGTAGTACTCTGTCGGTTAATTCCAACACCTGTGGTATATTCCATACCATTGTTTAACATACTGTTTAACTATAGTCACTTATTGTGAATCAGGTATCCTTCCATTGATACGGCCTTGCATTTCCTATGCTTCGGTCTTAATCGTGTTATAATCCTCTTTATACTTCTACCACAATTAACATCTCCTGAATTCTTAGCTATCCCAATCGACATTACTGCACAAAAGTAATACCAAAATGCTCATTCGTTACAGAGTGCAGAGGCGTAACTCTTGAGAGTAAACCTCTTATGCGATTGCAAGGGACTTCCACTGTATTCCTTATCACATAGTATCGAGTACTGGCTTCCTGCCCAGTCTGTATGTCATCACTTATCTTACATGTTCATTTTGTCTAACTCATAACTGTGCTTGTTGGCCATTTATTATTTAATAATACTCATGCAACGGTCGCTTGCTGCGCATCGTGCGGTTACTCATTGTATAACATCAATTCACACTGCATCTGCTATTATATTAGCTTCCGCCATTACACTGTGCCTTGCCACTTATTTGGCTGATTACTGAATACTCTATTCTTCGAGTCTTTATGCTGTCTTAGCGTCGCTCATTACACATTTAGCATCACACACCTCTGGTGGTTGCTATTCGACATATTACTCTTCAGTCTACACAACTGGTACAAACACTAATTTTCGTATTATTCTTACTCACACCATTCCCGGGTAGTAACAATATGGTCAACTTTTAACATACTTCCTAGACATAATCCATACCACTACCGCTCTGGCGGTTTCACAATATCAAGAGGTATCCCCACTCTTAAAGCAGTGGTTCGTTATCCGCTTTATTCACTTATATAATCATAAACTCCTGTAATTCGGTTAAAATTTACTTAACACATTTTACTTGTGGCTTATAAGCCCTATTGCCTCTAGCTCTGCTCATTGTAGGCTGTTCACATACATTTACTTCCCCATATAATATTACATGGCTTATGGGATGCCCCTTCAAGGATGTCAGAGTTCCTCCTGACGCCTTAAGATTAAACTGGGTGTTAGTTTCAACCCTTGCGTTTCAGTCACATTATTTCATTCAACCACTGTTGATCCAAACACCCCTTTCAGGATAGCTCCTGGGTGGTATTAGGTTATGCCATTACATCTGGCTTTCCATTATGAGTACATTTAATTAACTGCTTTTCCTTGCGTTCTTGACTGGGTTAAATATTCTCTTTAGTGAGATTAATATCTCTAGTGATCATCTCGGGAGTCTCATCCCGATCATTGCACACTAACATATCCATAATAGGCATCTGCCTCACCATATTTAGGCCGGGTACTCTCCCGCTATTACATTCATCCCTCAGGATTCTTAAGACATGCACGATGTCTTTACTCACTAGTCAGTGCACTTCACACCTCCTTATTCTTAAACATCTCTTCAAAATAACTCACTAATCCCCTTAGTCTTCTTAACTTGACTAGGTTCCTTTACTTCAACCATTTCTGGTAATTTCTTACTTTTTCTGATTTCTTTACTTCGGTCCGTAGTATGGAGTCGACTACTTCCCGTGTTCCAGACTCCACTCGTATACATGTGGGGTATCCTACTGATACATTGCTACTTACCCGGTTAACCATAAGAAGGTCTTCCAGGCCCACAAGCTCCTATTGGAGTGCGGTCGTCCCACAATTCAGTTGGTACACTCGTAGTGTCCGTCACACGCCTAGGCGAAGTATTCTGTTGTCAACTCCCTTATATTATCCTGTGATAATATGCATTCCGTGCTTCCCAAACTTAATCATGGGAAGGTTTATCCACTATTGTTTTATTATGAAGTCAATCCACTCCCTCGGGTTGTTACCCTTGGGTTTACCGGTTTCCGCCCGGTTATTTAAAATCACTGGGTATAACTCGCCTACCATGTGGCACTGAGGCCGGTGTAGGTCTTCTGGTTTGGTTTTAAGGGAAGTTGGAAATAAACTGGGTTTGAAAGAAGATTCGGTTCGAAAAAGGTTTTGAAAATGAATTCGAGTTTGAAAGAAAAATTTTCGTGATTTCACAACGTTTCCTTGCTCTAACCACGTCTAGCTTCTTGCTGACTGGTATACTTCCAATTACAGAGGTCAGACTGTTAAGCCCTTCCTCAACCATGTTGATCTCACTCAACTTCATGGTACTTTACTAAGTACTTGTAGTTGTAAAATTCTCCCCGTACATTCTTGTTATAGCAGCACTTGCCCTAGCAAGTGCGCCATACTGACGGCTGTCAGTTCGACACATCGGTTGGGTATTGCTTCTCCCGTACTGACATCATGGCCTTATTGGCCCTTACCTTATCCTACGCCCTTAACAATAAATCTTCTGGGTACTTCTCACTGTTACATATAATAATCATTAACTAGGGTGTTTCCCATTCTGGGAGACCCTTTTTACTTAGTATTACATCCTCCTCATACTACTTGTAGTCCCTTAATCGGTTGGGTACCGTTAGTGTAAAGTTAATATTGTAGCCCCGTAGACACTCGTCTCGGTTTTCCTTACCCCACTTCTTGCCTGTTGCACGCTTGGTGCGTTGCAAGCTGGTCGTTCTCGACTGCTCTGCATGTCGACCCAAGTTGCTGGAATTTCTACTCTTTTACACAAGATTCTTCACTTAGCTGCCTCATGCGGCAGTCATTGTTAAAATGGGAACCGTCTTCGGGACTCACACCTTTCGGGATCCACCGTATGACAGGTTCTCCGTAATCATAAGGACATTTAAATGCAGCCAGATCGGGTATTCCCGATTAAGAGAGGACTACCATCTCTCTGGCATTCTTTCCCAAGTTGTAACCAGGGATTGTGGAGGGTGGGATGTATATAGTAGGTTTCCAATATTCACTGGTTCTCCTGACTAGCGTATCTCTCACGCTATCACTCATCCCTTAACCCACATGTACTGAAATCCTAACTCGGTACTTCCTAAGCTCGGTAATTCAGTCATCAGAGCGACACTTCGCTCTGATACCACTTTTTGTAACACCCCAACTGACAACAACATACTTAACAACAACAGCAGCGGAAAACATACCACATCACATTACTTACTCATTGGTGTTACACGCCGTTAACCACCCACGTGGCTAACAAGGCTAACATTTTCACAATTATATCGGTCTGATGGACTAGATCCCCGAGCAACTACATACTACCAACTCCACTATCGCTTACCAACGTACATTATACAAAACCTTCCATCTGTACCGAGTATCTACAACTAATGCCGAGAACAAATTCGGTCTTACTACACCTACAGATTACAAGTAATTACATCAATTACCCGTACACAAAAACTACCCCGTCCTACTCTCGAACGGCTCCAGCTCCTTGTACCTGAAACAGAAAGGAAAGAAAGGGTGGCCCCCAAGGGGCTCAGCACCTTTGCTGGTATGGTAATCCCGCAGCCCACATGCTACCGGGCCACGCACAACTATTTGTCGTCTTAGCATGCGATTGATTACATTTAAATCAAGCATATAAACCATAAACTCACAACACAATACATTTCGCCTCAATGGGCTCAATGAAGGTAATCCATTTATACTTAACAAATCACACTTTGAGTTCTTCAACCCTATAGTACTTCTCCTCTAACGGAGCTATTACCTTAATAGACGACATTTACCCACTATCGGGTTACCACAAACGTCTCTTTCACATACTAGGAATCATATCCATGATCCTCATAAACCGCTTCTAAGCCACATATAACATCACATCACAACAACTTAACAACATAACAATAACACATACATAACGGGTACGGATCTCTTAGGAACCGCCCAAACATAATTAATACACTGGTGAGCCTAGGGAAAGATATCACCCCCATGTTAAGCTCGTTATAACAACACTCATTACCGCCCTAATAGTCGGACGAGTAACTTACCTAGAGATGGATCGGATTTGGTGACCCGAACACACCACACAAACACATGTTCCCCCTAAACCGATCGTAAGTCAGAATAGCTAAGCTTTGGGATAAGCTAATGGGAGATCATAACCCGTGAGGGAAACAACCATAACAGAGAGAAGGGTAAAGCTAAAAAGGATACCCACTCCCAAACAACGCGCGACCGGCCAAACCGGATTCCTCACTACTGTTAGTACATACTTACTTTTAACTTTTTTAGAACCCCACTACGGAGTCTATCGTACCTACACACCATACAGTATTACTTTTGGGTTAAACTTACAAGGGAGATCCCTACATTCACATACACATACCACACATTTAACTCACGCATAGCCGTGGTTAAACGCCCCACGGTTCGGGTCGTTTAATCCGAATACCAAACTTTCATGTGATCCTAGACCAGTTAGCTAAGGTTAACACTTTCGAGGTTAAATGTAATCGGAACTAGGTGCGCCACACATATGAATTACTATAAACTCATTACATGTTTTATCTTCAAGGTGGCAAACACACAGAAAAACACATTGGCATACAAGCCGGTGTAATCCGGTAGACCAGGTTGCAAGAAAACCATACCTGTCACCAACGTCCACCTCTACGTGTCGTCCTAAGTTTCTTGAACAGTTCTTGAACAAACAACTGTAACATTCATTCTTTTATTAACATCGTGGTAACATAATTGCTTAACGTCTAATGCTCATAACTTACCCCGTTACTCGTTAAATAACTTGCCATTTTTAACCTTGTTTCACTTTCAACATTTTACTACAACTTTTCACCACTTGATTGTCTTTTAACACACCTAACATGTCCTTAACATCCCTATAACATCATTACTTATCAATCCCCATCATTACACATCATTTTCACACCTTAAATAACATTTTTAGAGTGGTCCGGGACTTGTCCTTACCCTAAGTCCCGGATCAATACTTACAGAAAATCATCGGCGTATTTAGCAGGGTGGTCCGGGACCTGGTCCCTAACATAGGACCCGGACCTATACTCAGCAATTTTCCTCGGTTTCTTTTAATGGGGTGGTCCGGGACTTCCCACTGGTCCTAAGTCCCGGACCATTCTAAGCCATCCTCGGTAATTTTAACAGATTGGTCCGGGTCCTTGTACAAGAGTCAAGTCCCGGACCCAAAGCCAAATGAAAACTCACGGTATTCTTTTAGTTGGTCCGGCCCTTACATAAGGCCTAAGTCCCGGACCTATCTCTATCTTCAACTCACGGCCTTATTTGCACCCATGGTCCGGGACTTACCCATAGCCTAAGTCCCGGACCAACCTACAGAATTCGACGTACTGGTTTTATTTTCATGTCCTGCTGCTTCAACTCTTTACTCCCATCATATGTATAGCTTCCCAATGATTTTACGTACACTCTTACACTCAAACTTCATCAAATTACACCATATAACAACATAGTGCACAAACTTAAATTTGCATAGCTCTTAGGCTCTAAAATGCATAAATCTTAAACACTGAATTTCCACAATATTTGCCTTTCACCTGCAAATACAAACAGCAGTACGTATGTTCTTTACTAGTCTTTGAGAACATTTTTCTAAGTCATAACCATTGGCTCTTTAGGTAGTTTGAATACACAACGTACGTTCATTTTCCAAAGGAATTTGAGCTACCTTTGGTTAACATAAAACAGAGAGGAAACACCATTTTCCTTTGAGTTTCCATACCTTGAAGCAAAGGAGAAGAATAATACGTAAGAAGATGAACTCAAGCTCCCTCCATGGAAATTCCTCTTGACACACCAAATGGAGTTCTTGAAGATTTGAAGGTACCAAGTCGAAGAGCTTGATGAAACTAAGAGATCGGTGGTCTCGGTTTTAAATTTGGACAAGTGAGCAAGAAGTTGTTGGATTTGAAATTGAAATATGTTGCCGTGTTGTTTACGTGAAAGAGAAAGGAAGGAGAGAAGTACGTGAGAAACAAGAGCAAATGAAGAATGAATGATTGTAGTTGCCTTTTGGAGATATTAAATAATAAAGCAAATAGTGCTTTTTCAATTACACTGATGTTCACTTATTTGCTCAATCAGCAAACAAGTGTCGTCCCAGCACTTACCAAACCGACTCCCTTTTTAAATACAGGGGTTACTAGTCTTATTGCTCAATTAAATTACATATGTTAATATATGTTACAAACTAGCTTATTTTAGTTACTATTCACTATAACCAAACACATAGAAGTGAAATATTAATTCCTTATTATTTTAAACTTCTAAATGTGATACTAAATAATACACATATTAAAAGAGTATTAATGGTCATTTAGCCATTCAAAACTCATTTATACGCCAGTACTCAAAAACGTGCTTTTAAGGCTCTTCAAAGCACATTTTGCGTTTTAACTTGTTTTCAAGCTCAGTTTTCTTTAGTAATTAATTTAATATGTTCATTAATATATATATAAGGTCTTGGTAAGTTTATTAAGTCTTAACCAAGATCATCCCAAACTTGGAGCATATTTACCCCTTTATTGCCTTTTAGGCAATTAATTGTATTTACTGTTTATTAAACTGTTACTAATGTTACTAAGACTCTTTTTAGTCTTAATAATTTATTATTTAATATTAAACAACTTATTAAGGTTTGGGTATTTCATGGAACTTGATTGCATGTGATCAAGGGAAGCCGAACACAAATTGGAGTGGAAGGATAGTCCTACACTGATGCTGATCACATCAGGGTTGGATGATTCTTGAAGCTCCCTATAAGTGGTCACAAATAACCACGCTAATAAAAGAAGCAAGAGCTTAAGTTGGACTTGGAGTTGTGTGTGTTTTCAAAAGGATTTTCAGTTGGTATTTATAAAACGTTGATAGATACTTTACATAATTAAAGTTCTCTACTTAACCTCACAAGGAAATTTTAAACTTAAGTGATTGTTTTTCTCCCAAGGACACGGGGACGGAAGGTGTCCTTCGCGACCGGGTTCTGCGGGATCACAGTGTATACCAAAGATATTTTTGATTGCAATACATGCTATGACATGTTGTTTGGTATGTGTGATAAATGTTGTTTTGATTGGATTTCCTAAAGGAGTATGCTATTGAGACCTATGAGTCTAAATGTGTTGTGTTACATAGACCTAAGTGTCTGAAGACTGTTATGTTATGGGGACCTATGTGTCCAAATGTTGTGATGTTACCCAAGACCGGTGAGTCCAAGGGGTTGTTATGTATGTGTAGTGTTGTTGATAATACCCGGACCATAGAGTCCCAGGTTATCAGGTGGATATGTTATGTTATGTGTGGATGTGAATGTGTTGCCCGGACCATTAAGTCCGAGGTTGTGATGTAGAGTGTGTTGGTTATGGAAGTTTATTTCCAAGTGATTCCTGTGTTCTAATCTATAGATGTGTGAAAAGTGTGAACTTCGAGGACGAAGTTCTTTTAAGGGGGGTAGATTGAAATACCCCAAACCTTGATATGTGGTTTAAATATCAAAATATGGTATGTAAGGCTAAAAATGCCTTAGAAACATCAGTAAACAATTAAACCATAGTAAATGCAATAAAACGCTAAGATATACAGTTTGAGCAAAAACATGCTCTAAGCTATGAGTGAACTTGGTTAGGACCCAAAGAGCCTACCAAGACTTAATATATTCATTATGATTTAATAAGGCTAAATAAGTCCTTAGGAAACCTTGGTGGGCAGTTAAACCAAATAAAACACAAAAATACCTTAAAGTCAATATGAGCAAAAATGTGCTCTAAGCTTGGGATAAATTTGTATAAGACCTAATGGTCATACCTATACCTTATTTATATGTTAATGAACATATTAAGGCAATTACTAAAGAAAACCAAGCTTAAAAACAAGTTAAAACACAAAATGTGCTTTAAGGAGTCTTAAAGCACGTTTTTGAAAAATTGTCTTGTAAATGAGTTTTGAGTGGCTAAATGTCCATCATTACTCTTAAATATACATGTGTACTATATAGTATCACATTTGGGTGGCTATATTAATGGGAAATCAAAAATTTCACTTCTATGTGCCTTGTTTTAGTGAATAGTGATTTTATATAGCTAGTTTGTAACATATAATGTTATAAGTAATTAAATTGACAAATAAAGACTAAGTACCCTTCTAACTAAATGGGGGCCGGTTTTCAAGGAGTGAGTCACCAAGTTGTAAAAGAAATCAAATAAGTAAAGTAAAGCTTAAAGTAAGTACTATTTTGCTTTATAACATAAATATCTCCAAAAGCAACTCACTCTCATTTCCTTCTCTTCTTTCTTCATTCACACGGTTTCACCTTCTTCATTCTCCCTTCTTGCTGTTCTCTCTCGGTAATACACAATACCACCATGGAAGTCCATTTTGACCACATGTAAACCTAGCTCACTTAACCAATCAAAAACAAACACCACCATTCTCTTCCTCTCATCAAGCTCTTCATTCTATCTTCTCAAAATTTGAAGATCACCATTTCGGTGCCATGGAGTTCCACCATTGATGGAGCTTGAGCTTGTCTTTCCACATATTATTACTCTCCTTTGCTTCTAGGTAAGGAATCTCAAAGAAAAATCAAGTTTCCTCTCCTTTTAGTACATGACCGAAAATTCACCTCACCATGGTGTCTTTACCTTGCTTGTTCTAGCTTCATTCCAAGCTTTCATGGACTAGGTGGAGTCCTCTCTTGATACTCATTCAAGCTCTCTTTCCATTCCAAGGTAAAACAATCATTTTAATACCTTAAAACAATATATGTAACTAGGGTTTACAATGAGATGAAGCATAATGCTTGAATACTCATTCTATTGTTTGTACATTGTTTAGAAGTTGACAAACAACCAATCACCCCACCGGTTTTGTAAGGAAACAAGAAAGAAATTTGTGAGGAAAAGAGGTAAACAAGCTATCTCAATGTAGTTTGAATGCCTTAGGAAAAATGAGCTTGATTTGCTTAATAAAATACCTAAGGAGCCAATGGCAAATGAGCTAGTAAAATGCTCTCAAGGAGTTTATTAAGAGCATATGTATTGTTGGGTGTATTTGCAGGTCAAAGGCATTACTTATGTGGGAAATTCAGTGTTTAAGGTTTATGCAATTTAAGGGCCTAAGAGCCATGTTATTTAAGGGCCTAAGTGCCAAGCAATTTAAGTTATGCACTATATTGTGATGTAGTGCTTAATGTGTGAAGTTTGTGTGTAAAAATGTTCTTGATGGATTTTAGGTGTTCTTGAATGAAATAAGGTAAAAACCTAAGTGTTTGGACGTGAGTATATACAAGAGAAGCTATGGCCAAATTTGGGAAAATGTGTGAGAAGTTCTAAGTGTTTTAAATGGTCTTGGTGAACTAGGAAGTGTTAAAGGTGAATAAATGTTTACTTGAGAAAAAAAAACATGTATTAAGGTGATTTAGAGTGATGCAAGAATTTAGGTGTTATTTTGGAAGTTCTAGGAATTCAATGTGTGTTTTGAGGATGTATTTAAGTCTTGGAGAAGTTTGTTTAAGGTTTAGGAATGTTGATGTACAAGAAAGAAATGATGTCTAGGTAAGGTTTTGAGAAAGGAACTTTAAGGAGTTGAGAAAGAGAAGATTTGGTTAGTAAGAGAAGATGCTTGGGGGATGATGTTATGATGGTGAGGAAACACTTTGGTATAAGGGTTATTAAGGATGAAACACCACTTGAAAAACTAGGAGAAAACATTGTAAGTGTTGGAAATTTTGTGAAGATATAAGTAAAGGTTTAAGGAATTAGAAAAAGAGTTTTGTGAGTGTTTAAGGATATCTTAAGGTGTGTTTGAAGTGCCCAAATGAGGTTAGGGTATAGGATATATGGGGTGAAGTTTGGAGTTGAATGTAAAAAGGAAAACAAAGATCTGGGGCAGACCGGACTTGCGACCGGACTTGCAAGTTCGGTCGGGCCCAGTTTACCCTGTGGGAATTAGTTTCTGGAATGGACCGGACATAGGACCGGAGACAAGTCCGGTCGGAGTGGAAAATTTTTTGACGGAAATGTGTTTGGAATCGACCGGACTTGGGTAAGTCCGGTCAGCAAGTCCGGTCGGACCAAAACATGGTTTAAGGTTATGAAATGATATGTAATGATGGGGATTGATAGGTAATGATGTTATAAGGTTGTTAAGGACATGTTAGGTGAGTTTTAAATGGCAATTAAGTGGGTGAAAAGTTGTATCAAATGTAAAAGTAAAACAAGTTAAAATGTAAAGTTATGTAACTAAGTTAAGGGGAAAGTTAAGCATTAGACATTAAATAATCAAGCAAACCCCGATGTTAATAAAAACACATGTGATGTTAACAGTTGTTCGAGAATCGCTCGAGGAACATAAGTGACGTGATAAAGTGGACTCCGGTGACAGGTATGGTTTTCTTGCAACCTGTGTCCTACCGGATTACACCGGCTTGTATGCCAATGTGTTTTCTGTATGTTTGCCACGTTATGAGATAAATCATGAAACGAGTTTACAGTCGTTATTGTTATTGTATGTTTACGTGCCGATACCGGTAACCTCGAATGCGCTTGAAGGGCTAGTTAACCACTATTAGGTAAACGTAGGAGAACGGTATCCGGTAACAACGTTCCGACTTAAGGAACGTTCTAACCACGGCTATGCGTGAGTTGGTTATGTGATGTTTGTGTGTGATGTTTGTATGTGAATGTATGACCCTCTCTTCCGTTGTGTATGTCTAACAAGACTTAACCCAATGTTTGTGATTGTTTAATAAAGTTCAAAGTTGAACTTCTAACAAGTGCTAACGGGGGAGTGAGGAGTCCGGTCTGTTCCGGCCACGCGTGTGAGTATGGGGGTCGTTGTCATAGCAGGTTCGATCCTCTCTGTATGTTATGGTTGTTTTCCAATTTGGTTCCCAACCTTCCCTTTAGCTTAACCAAGGCTATTACTGACTCACGTCGGGCCACAGGGGCATACTATTGTTATGTTTGTTTCGGTGTGCTTGGATCACTATATCCGAGACACCTTGTGTTAAGTTAACCGTTCATTTAACGAGACGGTAACGAGTTATGTAACGAGCTTATCATGAGACTGGCAACATTCTCTAGGCTCACCAGTGTATTAGCAATGTTTGGGTCGGTACCTAAGAGGACCATTCCCGTTATGTTATGTATTTTTGTTGTGATGCAATATCTATTGCGGTATTATGTTGTGCACGTGGAAACGTGCAAAGTGTTGTTAAGTGTTGTATGTAGTGTATGTTGTAGGTTGTATAATGTGGAGTGTGTGGATCATGGATATGATTCCCAGTTTGTGATAAGAGGCGTTTAAGGATAACCCGATTTAAGGGTATGTGTCGTCTATTAAGGAAATAGCTCCATTAGAGGAGGAACACTCTAGGGATGATGAATACCATGAGTGACTTATTAAGTAAGGATATATAACTGTTTGTTGAGCCTATTGAGGCGAAATGTTATGTAATGTGTGTTCACTGTTACATGCATGATTTAAATATAATCAACCGCATGCTAAGACGACAATTAGTTGTGCGTGGCCCGGTAGCATGTGGGCTGCGGGATTACCATACCAGCAAAGGTGCTGAGCCCCTTGGGGGCCACCCTTTCTCTTCTTTTCTTATTTCAGGTACGAAGTGCTGGAAGCCGTTCGAGAGTAGGACGGGTAGTCTTTGTACATGGGTAACCATTTAAGTGTATATATACAGTAGGCGTAGTAAGACCGAAACTGTTATCGGCATCAGTTTGTGAATACTCGGTACAGTTGAAAGGTGCATGTTGTTGTTGCTGTTAACGGAAAGGGATAGTAATGTGTAGTCGCTCGGGAATTTAGCCCATCAGACCGGTACAATGTGTATGTATTAGCCTTGTTAGCCACGTGGGTGGCTAACGGCGTGTAACACCAACGAGTTGAGTAATGTGACGAGGTTGTTATTCCGCTGCAGTTTATTGTAAGTGTGTTAATGTTGGATGGGGTGTTACAAAAACATTCCTTAAGAAGTTTTATTGTATTTAATTACATTATTAACCTTTAACCAAATCCACCTATAACATAAAGTTTATAAAATAAAATATTTCCCTTAACCTCCATAGGTATATATACAACTTCCATATTATATAATCAGAAATGTAGATTAATTAGTTTTCTTAATTTAATATAAGCTTCTATTCCTTTTCTATATTATAAACATATATATATATATAGTTTTTACTTTACTTAAAAATGAATAACCAAAATATTTATAAATATACTGCTACTAAATATTAATTTAGTCTTTTCATATTTTCCAAACCCTAAAAGTTTATTAACAAACTATACCCTAATTTTTGTAAATTAAAAACCATATATTATAAGAAATCTCATGAAAATTCACAAATACCAATTTTTAAACCCATTTACCTTTGTCCAAAAATTCCCAAATTTAATATATAGTAACTATAACATCTTAGACATATTATAAAATTTTTATTTCACAAAGCTATCCTTTAAATTATCCAGATAATTCCACAATAACGAACTTGCAAAATTATAACTTACGTTTAAAACTCAAAACCCAATTATTATATCAAAATAAACTAGACTTTATAAGGAATCTGTGGTTAAAATTTCAAGTCAAAATACATTCGGGAAGATACTAAATTAATTAAACAAGTTAGGGTTGATTCCTGGAAACAATATAAAAACTTATACTTTAAAATCGTATGTTTTAATCGGGCCGTCCATCTTTATATAACTGAGATCGGACGGCCTATTGCGCGAGTTCTTCAGAGAACACAATCGGACTCGAGTACTAATTCACCTATATCTCTCGATCTACAGAACGAAATTCAACGATTTTTGTTTCTATGGATTCGAAATCGAATTCCGGTTCTAATGGTACCGATTTCCCCAATTATCATGCAATATTCATCGAGTTTCGAATTCAATTCGAAGGTTAGGGTTTATATTAGTTTCTGAGTTCGATTCGAACACAAATCCGACAAATTCCCTCAATATGGTACGTAATTGATTCAATTAAAAACATGGGTTAGGTCGAAAACAACACTACCAACAACATTATCGGAGCAATTCGATCGGAAACTCACCGGAATTGCCCGATCGAAGCGATTCGAAATCATTTTTCTAGAAAGGTTCCGACTTCAACCTGTTCGAGTAGCGAACTTTGGAGGTCTGTAGATTAGTTCTAGATCGAGTTAGGCCATGTTTTTGGGCTCATTAGAAAGAAGAAACATAGATCTACACATTGATAACTAGAAACTAATCCTAACTCGCATTATACAGAAAGAAAATTGACCCGAAAGTTACGAGTTACCTGTCGTTTTCTTTTCTGTGATTTTATGTGCTGACAAATCAGAGACTTTGGGCGACTATAACTTCCAAACGGTTACGAATCAGGCTTGGGAATAAACAAAAGTTGTAGACGGATTAGAGATCTACACAACGAGCTAAAGAAATCAAAATTTGGTTGAGAAACGAAGGATTTATGGCTAGACGAATTACCTGAATTCGAAGGGAACTGGAAATCTGGGTTACGACTGTGAAAAGTGCCAAACTTGAGAAACGATTTCCCGTTGATGTAGAAGGAGTTAGGGTTTGTATGAGTTACGGTGTGAAGATGATTCAAAGGAGAAGAGAAATAGAAGACGGCTTTGAAAAATATTGAAAGATGGAAAGAAGATAAGCCGTCACAAGTTAGGTCAAGATCGGTTGTTTGCTGGAGAAAAACAAGGAGGTAAAATCAGCTAAGTGTTGGGACGCACGAGGGGCTGACACGTGGCACTTTATGAAATTTTGGCTCTAAACTTCAAACCAGCAAACTTTGGCTAGGATGGTCCGTTTTGCGTTCTTTTTATCGATCTTCGTGGTTTTCCATAACCTATTTATTGGTATAGATTTCATGGGCTAGTTTGACCATTCTAAAAAAAGTCAACCCTAGCAAGGCTTAATAAGCTTTAGGGTCTCTAGGATTTATATTGACTTTTGTGTTTCAAATCAATGTCCAAATGTTTCTACATCTTTATAATATAATTGGAGTGTCTAGGAATTTTCCCAAGATTTATTGACTTGTAAATATTTCTATTAAATTCATAATCCATATAATTAATTAATTTAAATTGTATTTAAACATAAGAATCCTCCAAATAATATTCCATAACTCCATATAATAATTTAATGTTATCCCATAATAATTTAACGTTTATTATTATAACACCATATAAAATTTATTGTCAATAAGA
Source organism: Limonium bicolor (assembly GCA_023374045.1). Taxonomy (NCBI): domain Eukaryota; kingdom Viridiplantae; phylum Streptophyta; class Magnoliopsida; order Caryophyllales; family Plumbaginaceae; genus Limonium; species Limonium bicolor. The sequence continues at coordinate 27,469 of JAIOTZ010000090.1, forward strand.
TTATCAAGGGTATTTAATAAAAAGAAATACCCTAAATTAATTTAAATTAATTAGGGATATTCAGTAGATTCCCCCTTAAAAGAAACTTCGACCCGAAGTTTAAAATCTACTAACAGTTCCAATAGGCATTCCCAATTGTATCTTCCATACCAAACCTTTAATTTCCAACCATTTCCATAACAACATTCCACTCAAGATTACTCAAAATCAAACTGAATCAGGATATACCAAGATATAGCATGATGATATAGCATGATGAAAATCAAAAGTCACATACTGAGTCATAATGCAAAAAACCAAGCACATACAAACACCTCTCATTCTGCTAATATTGTTCTCCCTTTGCTAACAATGCCACGAGGCATAATCCGGATGAGATAACGAAGGAGGAGTATGCCAGCATATCCCCCTTAAAAGAGCTAAGGTACGCCCTCGTACCGCTACTAATGGCACATTCAAAGAATTCAACACCTTATTAACAGCTTTGTTGAATTTTACTGCACGTTGATTATATCTATGATCGTTATATATATCTGTATCTCTTGATTGTTATGTATTTGTATTTCCTTGGTGGTTATAAAATTTTATCTTATGATTATTATCCATTCATTTAATGACTGATACGAACTATATGTCCATATATGATCATTTATCATATTAATTATATTACTAAGCTATAAATCAGGTGTAACGTACTAGAGTAGTTTAAATAATGTTTCAGATCATCTAATAATCTTCCAAAATTATCTTCAAGGTTTATTAGCCAACCATATGTTAAAATTCTAAAATAAATATTTTCTGTGACTTTTCAAGTTTCAATTGTTTTATAAGTAACTATAGTATTTAGACGACCATTAAGTATTTACTTCATAAAATTTACTTGTTATATATTTGCACAATTCCACACAAGGCAGAGTTTTAGAAAGTTCGTATTAATTATAATGTAGCTCCAAAATCTGATTCTTTATCTTAAAATTTATTTTTAAGGTAGGGACTCTATATATAAACTTTAGTCAAATGCATTAGTCTAGTGAAAACTCACTCACTCTTGATAATTATTTTTCTTAGGGTTTGTTCTATGTAAGTATTCTCTGATTAAATTAGTACTCTCTTAGACAATGTGGCTTTTGGTAAATATCCCTCTTAGTGTGACTTTTAAAATTTTATACATGTATAATGTTAAACTTCCAAGTAAACATGAGGATTTTCATCTTTATGTAACTCTCAATTTTTTTTTTTATATATCAACCAGGGGTAGATGTTGTATCTTGGAGTACCCAAACTTAATCCCCTTCCTCCATATATAGGTATTTTCACCAAAGATTTAACTCATAAACCCTTTACATTTATGAGTTTTAATACCGGATCTTAAGATACAAATTTTGATTTGTTCATTGTGGTTAGCAATGAAATATGCCTAGCTCAAGATTTCATGATGGTAACGTCTTACCACCACTTCCCCTCAAGTTCAACACAATCCATCACATGCGTAGAAGATTATATACAGTTAGATGACAAGGCTTGTCTAGCCCCTAAACTTCCAGAAGTGGGTGTGCACCCCCACTACTTTCAGCCTAGGAGTTCGTCGCACCAGGCACTTCCCGTAGGGTGTTATTTATGTGTTTCTTTCTAAAGTTAACATAGAGTTTTAATGTGTTTTACAAGTTCAGATGCTGATCTTTTCTAATACGCTACTAGTTCTTGTTAGCTTAATAATTTTCTAGACTTAAGATTTATCCAAACATTACCATTAGGCAACAATTTGTACCAAGTAATTCTTGAGATTTATTTTCAAACTTTAAAGGAGTTGAAGTACTTTCACATAATATCAATACTAATTTAGTTATGTAAAGTTCTATTTGATATTGTTTTCAACCAAAAGTATTCTTTACAATTCCAGGAATTTGTGTACTAGCTTTTAAAGGATTGCATTTTTTTAGCAATGTATTCTCCATGAGCATGCTTTTGAAAAATAGCTTAATATTTGGTTTATCTCAACCAAAATCTTATCGTACTTAATATAGGATGTTCCAAACTTATATATATATGTATATATATTTTCTGTAGTTTATTGTTGGAACGGTATAGCAACACATCACACTCAACAGACATTCACAAAAGAAAAGTGTGTAAAGGAATCGTTCACAATTCCAAAAAGGGTTAGGAGTCGTGCCTTACTGGAGTCCTCACTTCCCAATTCTACCCCAGTTCCCCAGTTTTAAGTGCACCTATAATCTAAGTATTTCACTCGGCTTGTTTTCTCGGGTTCAGAGCGTAACTACGCTCTGATACCACTTTCTGTAACACCCCTATTTAGCGTATTTAAAGCGGAAATAAAAATACGAAGGGCGTACAGACCATCGGGTTCCAAACACCCGGCACCAACCCTCACCAATTACAACTTATAACTTACAAAAGCTACGGTCTGAACTCGAGAAAACTCAACATGAAATAAACATAAATAAATTACAACAACCTCTCCAAAAATCCTAATACCATCCCAGTTACTCACACTCTTCGTGGTTACCTGTATAATAATTTGTACCTGCAAGATTAAACCAAGCAGCCCACCCCGGGAGGGGTGAGTCAGTTCCCTGGAATGGAACTGGTACTATTCTCTAAAACAAAACTTTAATATAACTTGAGAATAAACAATAACTTGAAAACAGCACTTAAACAAAATAGCGAAACAAAACACCCTTTTAAAACACCAAGTCAAACATAACATTTCAAAGGAGACAAATAACAGAAGAGTAAAGTTAGTAAATAACACCACACCAAGAATTAGTGAACAATCATTACTTATGTTAGATCCATTTCCAAGTTGGAGTAGAAAGACCCATGTAGTCACGAGGACTAGGAATGAATGAGAGAAAACCAAAACCAGCAACTCAAGAATGGAATGAAACCAACTGGGAGAGATGGCCCCCACCGCCAAGAACGTCCATTAAGGACAGGGGATATACAGCCCCTTACTGTTAACTACGTCCTCTCAGGACAAGGGATATACAGCCCTTTACTGTTTACCGATGAAGACGCGCGCACGTCACAGCAACGACCCCACTCATGGATGAAACAAATATCCAGAGTCAAAGAAAGAATACCAAAGATGACTTTTTCCAAATTCCCACCAGATCACCAACTACCCAGAGCAATACCAAAACACTCAGTCCTACAGAGTGCAGAGGCGTAAACCCCAAGTAATCAATGTCCAGTGGAACAACCGAAGGGAAGGAACCAATACCCAAGTGAGTTTCACATACAAGGCTCAGTTAGTCAGACAAGCTGAGTTAATCACACAACCATTTCTTTTTTTAAAAAAATTCCTCTTAAAGTCAGTTAGCGTTTCTCGAAAACGACTCATAGGTCAAACATCAGAAATATCGGAGTACGAGAGATCGTACCTGGTACGTGTAGAAGCAATAATCCAAACTTGACCAAATGTGCAAGTGCAACTCCCACTAATAACCTATGATTAAGGTATTCCAAGTGTCGATTAGTTAAGAGACTTATAAACTTAACAGTCTTCTTCACTTACTGATTACTAGTTTCAGGTTGACCATTATTCTCTTACAGAGGTTTGGGCTTGACTTGTTAACTAAATCCTTTGTTAGGCCCATCTCGTTTAGTTTGGAATGATTTAGAATTTACTCCTGAGAGTGGCCCAAACTCTCTTTGAATTGTTAAAGTGGGCTTTCGGAGTTCACAGGCTTGGGCCCAGTAGGTTAGCCCAAGCCCGCGCTACGTTTCGTTGTTTTAATTAAGTTCCCTAAAAGGATTATGCGAGGTTTCGAACGTGCAACCTCGACTCAGTTCCAGATTAAACTTAACCCACTACGCCATCGAATTTTCTTGTCTAACAGATACAACTAACGTAATTTTAAATTACTTACTCTTAGACATGGGGTTAATTTAATTAAACCTTTAGATTAACGTTGGCTAATTATTACAACATTTTATTAGAGACCTAAAGTTGAGTAGGTACATATATACACTCTACTAATTATTCTTCCCACAAGAAATGTTATTTCCCTCTGCTATTCTCAATATATTAATATATATGTAAATCCATAAATATTAAGATTTATCCAGAACATTCTTTAAGAAATTTATTAAACTAAATCACCTTTACAACTCACACACATCTAGTCTTCAAGAGGCATTTTATTTGCTTAGGTATTACCTATAGGATAAGGTATTTTATTTCCTCTAATTATGTCTATTATATGTATAGTTATACTAGGATTTAATTAAAACATTATTTAAGTAGTTTTATTTAATTACCTCGATTAACCTTACACTTATTAACGTATTATATAAATAGGTTATAAAATAAAGTATTTTCCAAGTTAACGTTAAGTATATTAACTCCCAACTGTATAATAGAATAAATGTAAATTAATTTAAATCCTTGATTTAACACAAGCTTCTATTTAATTCCTCTCACATGAGTATATATATACATTAGGTTTTCCCCAAAACATTCCTTAAGAAGTTTTATTGTATTTAATTACATTATTAACCTTTAACCAAATCCACCTAAACATAAAGTTTATAAAAAAATATTTCCCTTAACCTCCATAGGTATATATACAACTTCCATATTATATAGTAATCAGAAATGTAGATTAATTAGTTTTCTTAATTTAATATAAGCTTCTATTCCTTTTCTATATTATAAACATTATATATATAGTTTTTACTTTACTTAAAAATGAATAACAAAAATATTTATAAATATACTGCTACTAAATATTAATTTAGTCTTTTCATATTTTCCAAACCCTAAAAGTTTATTAACAAACTATACCCTAATTTTTGTTAAATTAAAAACCATATATTATAAGAAAATCTCATGAAAATTTCACAAATACAATTTTTAAACCCATTTACCTTTGTCCAAAAATTCCCAAATTTAATATATAGTAACTATAACATCTTAGACATATTATAAAATTTTATTTCACAAAGATATCCTTTAAATTTATCCAGATAATTCCACAATAACCGAAACTTGCAAAATTTATAACTTACGTTTAAAAACTCAAAACCCATATTAATTTATATCAAATAAACTAGACTTTATAAGGAATCTGTGGTTAAAATTTCAAGTCAAAATACATTCGGGAAGATACTTAAATTAATTAAACAAGTTAGGGTTGATTCCTGGAAACAATATAAAAAACTTATACTTTAAAATCGTATGTTTTAATCGTGGCCGTCCATCTTTATTAACTGAGATCGGACGGCCTATATTGCGCGAGTTCTTCAGAGAACACAAATCGGACTCGAGTACTAATTCACCTATATCTCTCGATCTACAGAACGAAATTCAACGATTTTTGTTTCTATGGATTCGAAATCGAATTCCGGTTCTAATGGTACCGATTTCCCCAATTATCATGCAATATTCATCGAGTTTCGAATTCAATTCGAAGGTTAGGGTTTATATTAGTTTCTGAGTTCGATTCGAACACAAATCCGACAAATTCCCTCAATATGGTACGTAATTGATTCAATTAAAACATGGGTTAGGTCGAAACACAACTACCAACAACATTATCCGAGCAATTCGATCGGAAACTCACCGGAATTGCCCGAATCGAAGCGATTCGAAATCGTTTTTTCTGGAAAGGTTCCGACTTCAACCTGTTCGAGTAGCGAACTTTGGAGGTCTGTAGATTACGTTCTAGATCGAGTTAGGCCATGTTTTTAGGCTCATTAGAAAGAAGAAACATAGATCTACACATTGATAACTAGAACTAATCCTAACTCGCATTATACAGAAAGAAAATTGACCCGAAAGTTACGAGTTTACCTGTCGTTTTTCTGTGATTTTATGTGCTGACAAATCAGAGACTTTGGGCGACTATAACTTCCAAACGGTTACGAATCAGGCTTGGGAATAAACATGAAAGTTGTAGACGGATTAGAGATCTACACAACGAGCTAAAGAAATCAAAATTTGGTTGAGAAACGAAGGATTTATGGCTAGACGAATTTACCTGAATTCGAAGGGAACTGGAAATCTGGGTTACGACTGTGAAAAGTGCCAACTTGAGAACGATTTTCCCGTTGATGTAGAAGGAGTTAGGGTTTGTATGAGTTACGGTTGTGAAGATGATTCAAAGGAGAAGAGAATAAAGAAGACGGCTTTGAAAAATATTGAAAGATGAAGAAGATATAGCCGTCACAAGTTAGGTCAAGATCGGTTGTTTGCTGGAGAAAAACAAGGAGGTAAAATCAGCTAAGTGTTGGGACGCACGAGGGGCTGACACGTGGCACTTTATGAAATTTTGGCTCTAAACTTCAAACCAGCATAACTTTGGCTAGGATGGTCCGTTTTTGACGTTCTTTTTATCGATCTTCGTGGTTTTCCATAACCTATTTATTGGTATAGATTTCATGGGCTAGTTTGACCATTCTAAAAAAAGTCAACCCTAGCAAGGCTTAATAAGCTTTAGGGTCTCTAGGATTTTATATTGACTTTTGTGTTTCAAATCAATGTTCCAAATGTTTCTAACATCTTTATAATATAATTGGAGTGTCTAGGAATTTTCCCAAGATTTATTGACTTGTAAATATTTCTATTAAATTCATAATACCATATAATTAATTAATTTAAATTGTATTTAAACATAAGAAATCCTCCAATAAGATTCCATAACTCCATAAATAATTTATGTTTATCCCATAATAATTTACGTTTATTATTATAACACCTATAATAATTTATTGTTCAATATATTATCAAGGGTATTTAATAAAAGAAATACCCTAAATTAATTTAAATTAATTTAGGGATTTCAGTTGTCCATCTCCCTTTGATGGATATCCTTTTTGTTGTTTATTAGTTCGTGTTATCTTTCTTGTTGTATGGCTACTGCCTAGTGGCATCAGTGGTAATTTGTGCCATAAGCCGGCGTTATTCAGCTCGGTGTAAGTAAAATTCGTGCTATATTTAGCAAATTTTGGTTCTCCTATCTCGATCTCATTGAGTGCACACATATTCCTTTCCTCCCTGTTTATCATGATCACATCTCATCCATAGTTCATATTTGTTCCCTCATCCGTTTAATTGGATGTATTGCAGATTGCATAATAGCTTGAGCAACTTGGCTCTCCACTTCCCAACCATCCTCACTGACGTTGGTGCATCTACAAAGGGTATGCTTGTCCATAAGGACTAAACCTTCATCACTAGTAGTGATTAGCATTAAATGCGGGTATACACTGATGGTATTTGGCTAATAAGCCATGTCTGAAAATTCTCGAACAATTAAACTGGTGTGGTTTACACTCACAGTGGCTGTATAATTCTTCAGTTGTAGTGGTTGGACTAACGGTCTTCCCGAAGTTGCATAGGTTTCTAATCTTAAGGTTTGTATGAAAAGTTGGTATGAAAATTGGTATTAAAATTTTAGTATATAATAAGAGATTAAAATTTAGTGGTAGTTGCAGTTGGAGCACTTGCTGTAGCAAGTGCGCAAGGCAGATGGAGATTTCAGTGGTTTACTTGTCATAGCGCTTGCAATAGCAAGTGCGCCATGCAGGTGGAAATTTTGGTTCAGTAATTACCGGTTTCATTGACTCTGCGTCGTTGAGTATGGGCTACATGATAATGTAAGCATTAACATTCTGTTCATATATATAATCCGTCAAGGTTCCAAGGTGACTCGTATCGAGTCCACACAACTAGTCTCAAAAGTCATACACAAAAGGGCGAGTGGTCAATGACACACTCCCACATATTTACAACATATCTCTGTCTAACATCCAAGGCCAAGTACATAACAAAGTAAACAAAAGTCTTCCACTGTAACACCCCTAAAACCTGCCTAAGAGTTAAGGGTATTACCCGCGTATTACTACCTAATAACGCAAGGCTCTAAAACACTCAATGCAAATAAGGCCCAAAACAGAGTTTCTATAAACATTGTAAACCAAGTACCCACATATAGCGGAAGTAATACAAAAACCCAATTACATAACCAAACCGAAATAGAGGTCTAAACAGAGTAAGGCCCGAAGGCTACAAGTCTGAGTAAGAATATCAAATAACAAAGAGCTGAAACATAAGCTAAGCTCCAGAAACCGAATAAGAGACCCTTGCTGATCAATCTGCAAAAAGAGTAGGGGAGTGAGCACACAACTATGCCCAGTAAGCAGCAACCGTCATCAGTAAGGTTGCTCAAAACAATTAAAATCAGAAGGAGAAGGTAAACACTACATCCACATTTCCAAATAGTCAGAAGCCTTCATAAACAGAACAGAGTGGAACACAAGGGTTCCCATTTCAGAAACAATCCGAGCTCTTAAACAGAAAGGGACAAAACACAATGCACACACTCACAAGGGTCGAAGACCCATAGACCATAACAAGTCTCTCGACAACGCAGAAATGACTCTAATGAGTCAAAGGGTTCGTCAACCCCACAGAACAGAAAGGGAATGACCCACACTCAGAACGACGTCTACATGGTATACCAGGGAATAGCTCAACCCAGCCATTCACGGCTCAGAAACAAAGTGTAATGTCCCAAAACAGAAAGATTGCATAATCAAAAGCAAACTTGCATTTAACTATGCCCAAACACTCATAAATCAGTAGTACACATAAGGAATCCAACGCCGCAGACGGCACGCAAATCGGAGTTCAAACGAAGAAGTTACGCTGAAAACAGAGGGGTGCCCGAACTTGTGTCCGGACGTCGAAGTTCAGACACAGGTCGAGACTCAGAAACCAGAGATTGTCAAACGTCCGAACTTGTGTCCGGACATCAATGTTCGGACACAAGTCGAATTGAAAACAGACAGAGAATTTCAGGGTCCGAACATCGAAGCTCGGACCGATGTTCGGACGGGTTTTACGGAAAAAGTTACGCAGAGTGTCCGAACATCAATGTTCGGACTGATGTTCGGAATACCCTGAGTTTGAAATTCAGAAGGGCAAACACACTGTCCGAACTTCAAAGCTCGGACCGAAGTTCGGACAGTGCGAAAACTGCATTTTTCAGACGACAAACAGAGCAGGAATTTATGCAAAAACAACACCATGATTTGTCAAACTGACACACACACCAAATCACAGAGAAATGCAGAGAACCATGGGGTTTTAGCCATTCGAAAACGCCACAAAATAGCAAAGGAACACACACGAAATAAGACAATCCTTGCAATATCCCCATGGCTGAACTCCCAAACCAAATCAAGCAACCACCTACCTCAACAATCAGCAACAATCCGACGATCTGAGCAGCCCACAGCAGTCCCGAACAATCCAGCAGCCAGGCACGAATAAAGACCACTGAATTCCCACAATTCAACAATCCAAAAATCAGCAATCAAACAAGGAAACCTAGAACGTCAACGTTCCAAAATTCTGTAATCGGAACCTGAACACGAGAGGCAAAATTCCCAACTCTTCGTAGAGTAGCAGTCTCACACGATTCACCAATCCAAATGCAGAAACACAAACGCTGGATTCATCACAGCCACAACCAGAAATCAGAAACTGCATGGGAGAAAATTGACATCGGAATCCAGAATTATCTCAACACAAACCTGATTAAAGAAGAAGAGAAACGCAGCAGCAACGAGGCCTTCAATCTGATCACCACAGCAGAAGCACAGTACTCACAGAGGAGGAGTTTAGAGAGAGAAAGGAAGGGAGAAAACTGTCGTTCAGCACCACGATGGAGAACGCTCTTCACGACTGAACTGACGTGATTAACAATGATCAGGAAAAGAAAAGAAATAAGGAATTCCTTTCCTTATAAATCAATAATTAATTACCTTAATTAATTAACCGAATGACCTCCTCGCCCTCGACAAATGAAACAATGTCGCTGACGTCCCAACTGACAGCAAGAGATTTAAATCCAACTTAGAATAACGTTTAGCAGATATAATATAAGGTATTAATATACGGGTATAACACTCACCTCCCCCTTAAAAGAATCTCGTCCTCGAGATTAACTCACCTTACTGCTCGAACAGGGAGGGAAACTTGGCACGCAGCTCAACTTCGAGCTCCCAAGTTGCTTCGCTCTCTGACTGATCAGACCACTGAACCTTGACCATAGGCAGGGTCTTTACGGAGCTGACGAACGTCTCTAGCCAAAATACGGGTGGGTACTTCCTCATAACTGAAGTCCTCTCTCAACTGAAGCTGACTATGGTCGATCACATGAGACGGATCATGCAGTACTTCCTCAACATCGAGACATGGAAACACTGGTGGACAGCAGACAAGATGGGGGCAAAGCGACGATAAGCCACAGGGCCAATCCTCTCTAGAATCTCAAAAGGGCCTACAAACCTCGGGCTATGCTTTCCACGCTTCCAAACCGGACTACGCCCCTGACCGGCGCACTCGCAGATGACGTGATCACCAACATCAAACTCAAGTGCCGTGCCTCTGTCTGCATAGCACTTCTGTCTATTCTGAGCAACAAAGCAACGCTCCCGAATCATCCTGATCTTCTCTACTGCACCCTGCACCAACTCAGGTCCAACCAAGACCCTCTCCTTCAGGTCATCCCAACAGATGGGAGACCTGCACCTCCTACCGTACAACGCTTCAAACGGAGCCATACCAATGCTCACCTAGAAGCTATTGTTGTAGGCAAACTCGATCAGAGTCACGTGCTGATCCCAGCTACCTCCAAAATCCAGGACACATGCGCGAAGCATGTCCTCCAGAACCTGATTAGTCCTCTCTGTCTGACCATCCGACTGAGGATGGTAAGCTGAACTGAAAGCCAAACTCGTACCCAGGGCCTTATGCAGACTGCGCCAGAATCTAGACACGAAACGGGGGTCACGATCAGACACTATAGAAGCAGGCACCCCGTGAAGCCTCACTATCTCATCGAGATACAGGCGAGCTAAGCGCTCCAAACTGAAGGTCTTCCTCACAGGCAGAAAATGAGTGGACTTTGTCAGACGATCCACTATCACCCATACGGCATCACAACCCGAAGGAGTCTTAGGCAACCCCATGACAAAATCCATCCCCACACTCTCCCACTTCCACTCAGGAACGAGAAGGGGCTGAAGCAAACCCGCTGGCCTCTGGTGCTCAGCCTTCACCTGCTGACAGGTTTGGCACTTCGAAACAAACTCAGAGATGTCACGCTTCATCCCAGACCACCAGAACGACTCTCTGAGATCTCGATACATCTTCATCCCTCCTGGGTGAACTGAATATGGCGCTCCGTGAGCCTCCTGGAGGATCTCCCTACGCAGAACTGCATCGTCAGGCACACACACTCGGCCTTTGAAACACAGACAACCATCACTGGAGACACTAAAGTCTGAGTTCTGCTCTGAAGGCAGCCCCTCTCTGATCCGACACAAAGCTGAATCTGACTCCTGACCAACTCTGATCCTGTCGACCAATGAAGACTGAACCTGAAGTGCTGCTATCACACTGGCACTGGCTGGTCTGACTACCCAGACGCCCATACGCTGAAGCTCTAAGGCGGACCTCTGAACTCCTGTCAAAGCACAAGCTACGCCTGGAGCGCCTCTCCGACTCAAAGTGTCTGCCAACTGGTCAAACAGGTCATCTATGCGCGGAAGGGGATAGCGGTTCTTGATGGTCACCTTGTTCAGCTCTCTATAATCGATGCACAATCTGAAGGTCCCATCCTTCTTCTTCACAAATAGCACTGGCGCTCCCCAAGGCGAAACACTAGGGCGAATGAAGCCCTTATCCAGCAACTCCTGAAGCTGGACCTTCAGCTCCTTCAGCTCCGCCGGGCTCATACGGTAAGGGGCCCTAGAGATGGGCTGAGTCTCTGGCGCTAAGTCAATCGTGAACTCCACCTCCCTCACTGGTGGAAGTCCGGGCACATCATCCTGGAAGACCTCAGGAAACTCTCTAACGATCGGGATGCTCTCCAAGCTAGATCTCTCACGCACCTCTGGCAGATAACACATGAATCCCTGGCAGCCCTTCCTCAAGAAGCTGGCTGCCTGCATCGCAGACACAATCATAGGCGCACACGGGACTGCATTCCCAGCAAAAAAAAAATGACCCCCGCCTGGCAAATCAAACACTACTCTCCTCGCTGCACAGTCTATATGGGCATGGTGCTCTGCTAGCCAGTCCATGCCCAGGATCACATCAAAACAGGTCATCCGCATCGGGATGAGGTCAGCATAAAAGGTCTTATCCCGAACTACTATGGGACAGGCCTTACACACAGAATCAAGAATGCAAGGAGCAATCCCGCCCAAGAGACTACTCACACATAAATCTACTTCACTAGGCACAGCAGTCAATTTAAGTCTACCCAATAAATCACAGCAGATAAAGGAGTGCGTAGCTCCCGAGTCAAATAGACAAAATACATCCTGAGAACGGATCTGGAGGATACCTGAGACGACGCGATCACCAGCACGATCACGCTCTCCCGCCATAGCATACACTCGGGCATGAGTTTGAGGCTTCTTCTGGTCAGACCTCGCCCCTGAATCTGAACCGGTGCCTCTGTCTCCTGAGCCTCTACCGGATGACTGAGGGCACTGAGCGATCCGGTGCTCCATTGACCCGCACTTAAAGCAGGCACCAGTCTTCTTGTAGCACTCCCCACCAGGATGGGAGTGACCACAAGATCCACACTTCACCCCAGCTGACGAAGATGAAGAAGCTCCCCAGCGATCTCCATATGACTGCTTCTTCTGAGGAGCAGCCTCCTTCTTCTGAGGCTCTTCAGCATGCCTCTTCCCCTTGTGGTCCTTGCCAGCCTGTCTACCCCTGATGTCGGCCTCCACCAGCAGAGCGACATCCACCACATCTCTGAAGGTCCGGTGACGAAGAGGTGTCACAGCGGACCTGATATCTGGTCTGAGCCAACTCTCAAACTTACGGGCCTTCCTATGCTCATCTGGCTCTGGAGCGTACTTCGAGAGCGTCACGAACTTCCTCACGTACTCCTCGACTGACATGTCTCTCCCCTGGCGCAGCCGGTTGTACTCGTTGATTTTTTGATCCTTGTAGACATCCGGATAGAACTACTTGTTGAACTCCAAGCAGAACTGATCCCAGGTCCAAGGCTGGGGATGCCTACCCATCACCATACGCCACCACTCCTTCGCCTCCCCCTTAAAGAGGAACGTGGCGAAATCCACCTTTTGATCATCCTTCGAGCCCATCACTCTCAGTAGATCCTCCACCTCTGTAATCCAGTGGCTCGCCTCCTGAGGGTCGCCACAGCCGTCGAAGGAAGGCGGCTTCAGCTTCATGAACTCCTGGAGGGCTCTAACTCGGCCTCCCACAGCATTCGCCCCTGCTGGGCCTGCTCCTCCAGCTCCTCTACCAGCTCCCCCAGCAGCTGCAGCCATAGTCTGCATCAGCTGAGTCACAAACTACTGCACTGCCTCTGCAACCTCTCCCTGAGGGGTCACTGGTGTCCTACGAGGAGGCATTCTGAGATACACAAATCCAAAACTCGTCAGAACTGACTCAGACTTCAAACAACTGCCACAACTGAACCTTACACAGGCAAACACAACCACAGACCCTAAAGAAAGCCAAACCTAGCTCTGATACCACTAAATGTAACACCCCTAAAACCGGCCTAAGAGTTAAGGGTATTACACGCCGCGTATTACTACCTAATAACGCAAGGCTCTAAAACACTCAAATGCAAATAAGGCCCAAAACAGAGTTTCCATAAACATTGTAAACCAGAGTACCCACATATAGCGGAAGTAATACAAAAACCCAATTACATAACCAAACCGAAACAGAGGTCTAAACAGAGTAAGGCCCGAAGGCTACAAGACTGAGTAAGAATATCAAATAACAAAGAGCTGAAACATAAGCTAAGCTCCAGAAACCGAATAAGAGACCCTTGCTGATCAATCTGCAAAATGTTAAGAGTAGGGGAGTGAGCACACAACTATGCCCAGTAAGCAGCAACCGTCATCAGTAAGGTTGCTCAAAACAATTAAAATCAGAAGGAGAAGGTAAACACTACATCCACATTTCCAAATAGTCAGAAGCCTTCAGAAACAGAACAGAGTGGAACACAAGGGTTCCCATTTCAGAAACAATCCGAGCTCTTAAACAGAAAGGGACAAAACACAATGCACACACTCAGAAGGGTCGAAGACCCATAGACCATAACAGGTCTCTCGGCAACGCAGAAATGACTCTAATGAGCCAAAGGGTTCGTCAACCCCACAAAATAGAAAGGGAATGACCCACACTCAGAACGACGTCTACATGGTATACCACGGAATAGCTCGACCCAGCCATTCACGGCTCAGAAACAAAGTGTAATGTCCCAAAACAGAAAGATTGCATAATCAAAAGCAAACTTGCATTTAACTATGCCCAAAACACTCATAAATCAGTAGTACAGAACATAAGGAATCCAACGCCGCAGACGGCACGCAAATCGGAGTTCAAACGAAGAAGTTACGCTGAAAACAGAGGGGTGTCCGAACTTGTGTCCGGACGTCGAAGTTCAGACACAGGTCGAGACTCAGAAACCAGAGATTGTCAAACGTCCGAACTTGTGTCCGGACATCAATGTTCGGACACAAGTCGAATTGAAAACAGACAGAGAATTTCAGGGTGTCCGAACATCGAAGCTCGGACCGATGTTCGGACGGGTTTTACGGAAAAAGTTACGCGGAGTGTCCGAACATCAATGTTCGGACTGATGTTCGGACATACCCCGAGTTTGAAATTCAGAAGGGCAAAACACACTGTCCGAACTTCAAAGCTTGGACCGAAGTTCGGACAGTGCGAAAACTGCATTTTTCAGACGACGAACAGAGCAGGAATTTATGCAAAAACAACACCACGATTTGTCAAACTGACACACACACCAAATCATAGAGAAATGCAGAGAACCATGGGGTTTTAGCCATTCGAAAACGCCACAAAATCGCAAAGGAAAACACACACGAAATCAGAGAACAATCCTTGCAATATCCTCATGGCTGAACTCCCAAACCAAATCAAGCAACCACCTACCTCAACAATCAGCAACAATCCAACGATCTGAGCAGCCCACAGCAGTCCCGAACAACCCAGCAGCCAGGCACGAATAAAGACCACTGAATTCCCACAATTCAACAATCCAAAAATCAGCAATCAAACAAGGAAACCTAGAACGTCAACGTTCCAAAATTCTGTAATCCGAACCTGAACACGAGAGGCAAAATTCCCAACTCTTCGTAGAGTAGCAGTCTCACACGATTCACCGATCCAAATGCAGAAACACAAACGCTGGATTCATCACAGCCACAACCAGAAATCAGAAACTATAGGGGAGAAAATCAACATCGGAATCCAGAATTATCTCAACACAAACTTGATTAAAGAAGAAGAGAAACGCAACAGCAACGAGGCCTTCAATCTGATCACCACAGCAGAAGCACAGTACTCACAGAGGAGGAATTTAGAGAGAGAAAGGAAGGGAGAAAACTGTCGCTCAGCACCACGATGGAGAACGCTCTTCACGACTGAACTGACGTGATTAACAATGATCAGGAAAAGAAAAGAAATAAGGAATTCCATTCCTTATAAATCAATAATTAATTACCTTAATTAATTAACCGAATGACCTCCTCGCCCTCGACAAATGAAACAATGTCGCTGACGTCCCAACTGACAGCAAGAGATTAAATCCAACTTAGAATAACGTTGTAGCAGATATAATATAAGGTATTAATTATACAGGTTATAACATCCACCAGCGGTCTCACGGAGTTCAGGGTACTCATGCCCTATCTACTCCCTTGCCTCTCTGGGCTCCAGCATCAGTAGATGTCTGGCCATCCTGACCGCCTCGTGGTACTCCAGATCCTCCAACTGAGGTCTTCTGAGTATTCCTTGGTGGCCTGTAGTTACGGCCCTCAAGGTTCATCCAGCACTCGAACTCCTGGTGGCCCTCTTTCTTGCAGCACCGACACTCAACCTTGCAGCCGCTGCAGTCGACCCCAGGATGATCCTTCCCACAACGCTTGCAATAGAAATGGCGCTGGGGTTGTCCGGTGCCTAATGGTAGTATTTAGTTTAAGTTAAAATCTGTTGATATAAAGGTTAGGGTACAATTTAATTTAAGAGGTAGACGTTCTCACCCTTAGGAGGCGCAGATCTCAAAGGCTGAGCATCTATAGCTGGGCCGGTCAACCGAAGGACGGGCTCTTTCCCCTTCGCTCCCTGGTGACCCCGCTACCCTTTCTTCTGAAAGAATTTCCTGTTTAAGGTTTCGGGTCAGCATTCATAAGGTATTTGATATGGTAAACAATTTAGAATGGGATAAGTCCTTACTTTCCCTTCTTCTGGCTATCGCCTGGAGATGCTCCTCCACCCTCAAACTCTCCCTCAGGGTTCTTTCTCTTCTTAGTCCCGAGAGTCTCTTCCCGAGTCTGGAGCATTAGCTCCGTCGTCGTGGCAGCATCGTAACACTCCTGGATAGTAGAATGGAGGGTAGCACCCATCGCCATCTGGATGCGAAACAACAATCCCCCCCGAAACTTCTCGACCTTCACGGTCTCTGAGTAATCAACTCCGGGGATAAAGTCCAGCAGACCGATGAATCGTGCATAGTACTCATCCACGGTCAGACCTCCCTGGGAGAGTGTCTCGAACTCACGGTGCTTCTTCTGCTTGAGATGCGCCGGATAGTACTTCCCCCTTAGTAACTCCACAAAGGCAGCCCACGAAAAGTCAGGCATAGCCAGGTGATGGTCCTTGACCTACCTCCACAAAGTGCTGGCTGCATCCTTCAGATGGAAAGCAGCAATGACGACCTTCTTGTCGGCAGGTACTTGCAAAGCTTCGTAGGCCTTCTCATGTTCTGCTATGAAACGCTCTAAGGCTACGGGGTCTGGCTCCCCTGAATAAGTAGGTGGTCGGGTCTCGGTAACTGAATTCAGCCAGTTCGTCTCCCGTGGCTGTGGCGGGTGGGCTGGTGTTCCTCCAATCTGAGTACCAAGCTGTGCGAGAACGGCAGCAATCGTCTCTGCAACTCCTGGAATCACGGGGTCACCGCCTCCACCTCTACAGTACCACGCCCTCTAGTTCCCCTAGACATCTGTAGTATAGTATGTCACATAAATACTCGGTAATTTACCGTACACAACCAGTAGATATTGAATTGCCTTAAAGGCTAATATATCACGCACTTTGCGTTACTAAACACAACACCATTTAAGACAAGTCGTCACGTACCTCACAAACGTTTCCCGTAATTTCCCAAATCCTAAGCTCACTGTCTTAACCTATTTTCTCATCATCAGAGCGGTACTCCGCTCTGATACCACTTTTTGTAACACCCCTTTCCTTAAACACGTAATAATCCCACACGTAGCAATAAATAAAACGTCTTACAGCGGAAGAAATAATAACAACAACAATACTCACTCGGGTGTCACCGGCCATTACTCGTCCATGCGAGTAACGAAGCCAAATTATATCCAACAACCAACATAAACAAACTGCTAACCGTTGTGATAACGAGATAACTCCTATACATCATACTAAGTCCATAAACCATAAACGTCGACAAGTGAGCATCTACCCAATCCCGAATATACATAACCGTATCATAATACAATTCCCAGTTTGACATCGTTATACAAACAAACTCCATGTGCGGTAATTAAAATAAACTCTAACTACCCTGATCCCGCACCTCGGCTTCGGCGATAATCAACAACCTGCACAATGAGTGTAGTCTCAGCGATAAACGCTGAGTATGTCGGGCCTGGACCCTAATGGTCACTTAGTCATTTTAACCATCTTATTATTAGATTGGTTTCATGCTTTTCCATTTTACAGTTATAATCAATACTGAAATGAACATGCATAGAAAACATAGCCATCCATCCAAATCAAACAGTCATAAATACTTAACCATCCATCCAACTCAAAGAGTCATAAAATATCACAAACAACAATTGTATATCGAACATATCGAATAATAATACTGAATAAACGCCGTAGCGAACACCATCCTTAGTTAATTTTAATTTGGCCTTCAAGGCCCCATCCATCCAAACCATGTTAATTAAATACCAGTTGGGCGTCATGTTAGGACAACCCGATAACCTCACCTTGGACAGTAGTCCTCCCGTACACACGAAGGTGCTCATTTCGCCAGAGGTCCGGAGGCCCCTGACTATTCACTTTGCATCGTAAGGCGTCCATATAAAGGCCGTAGCCACCTGACCCACGATCCAAATAGGGCTCGTTGGGTATAAACCTGGAGCGGAACCCGATCGGCAACCCCTCAGTGATCACAAATGCGCAACCAGGTAGTTCGTAAACTACACTGGATTCCTCACCTCAACTCACACCATCTCTCTCTCATAATGTTTAAGATATGCTCTTAGTCTTATGGTGAATACAATTTATTAATTAGCTGCCCAATGGGTCTCACGCATACCTAGAAATAATCTAGGTTATATTCATGTTCGAGATCCATGCTCTAGAGACCGACAATGTCGTGACTCGTTCCTAAGTGTTTTACTTAGGTTACCATATACTTAATATTAATACTAAGGGTATTATATCAAGTAACCGTCATGTTATCACATTAAACGCATATGTATGTTTATATAAGTCGATCTATAGTCGACGTAGTGTTAGTCCCGTAGGACGCTCGTGCATAAATAATTAATGCAGTAACACATAATCACATACGCGTATCCAAAACACATAACACACAAGTTATATCAACCAAATCCGAGCCCAAGGAATTCCTTAGGACAACTCGGATCAAACCCCTTTACATACCGTACACCTAGACCAAGGATGCGCAGTGTAGAACACTAGCTCGTCAAGCGCCTTCGTCTGAAGTATGATCTAAACGGTAATAAAACTATAAGTCAGTCTCCATGACTAACTACATCCGGTATTTCCGAATAACAAGTAACCCCGACAGTTCATCCCCGGATTTCTACAGTTAATTGTTACGGGTTTCTCTAATCCAGTCGGCTTTGTTACTAAGACTCGTATGTCGAATGTTTCGACTGTTAAGTTTAATTCGTTATATTTCTTTAATCTTATCCATCCTTTAATTTAGGTATATAACCTATAGTTGCATGAATACATGCATGATCTATTAGATTGTATTATTTTCCACCATCCATTACAATACATTGTATTATATAATCCATTATTTTAGTAAACTATATTTGCATTCAACAACTTATAACTTATAGTTTGTAACTATTTTTATGTAATAACCACCACCATTATATTATATGGTTTCCAACCATAATATATATCCATCCTTATATACATTATTCTTGTATATGTATATATTTACCATATAGGTAAGTTTCGTGAGTTATAAAACTCTTATATTATATGTTACATTTTATCATCTTATATTAGATGATTCCCATTAGTGTATTATATTATACAACTTATATTAAGATTATTATCCTAATATTATGTAACATCTTTATGTTGTACAATTACAACTCCTAAGGTTTAATCAATAAATTCCTTAGTTTATAAATCTTATTTATTTATAGTTTGTTACATTATTTAATGTGTATATCCTTACTTATTTTAATTCCATTAAAACCACATTAATACCATATAATTGTTATAACATTTATAACATTGTAGACCTTACTCTAAAATTCATTTTCCATCTCTTAATAATTCGGTATAGCCATATATTTTGTTTTAATTCCATTTTAACCCTATAACATTATGTAATGTTATACCATATACTAATATCATATAATATGATATTTTTATTCCTTTTACTTATAACCTATAGTTTTTATACAAAACTATATTTAATGCCGCATAGGCATATACATTTAAACCTTATTCTTTTCCATAACCCATAGTTTCCTTTATTTACAAAATCACCCCATAATTTTATACCATGTTATATATACCATATAATATAACATTTTTAACTTATAAAAGGGTATAACCTATGGTTTTATTTTTGTAAAATTTCCGAACAGACCTTGTCTGATTATAAATTACTTTCCAACCCCTTTAACTTTCCAAATTTATAATTTGACCCCATATATAATGTTATGTAATATATTATAACATTTTAAACCTTAATATTAATATAACCTATGGTTATATATGCTATAATTTGCGAACAGACCCTAGCTGTTCTATACTATTTTTCTAACCCACCAAGTTTCTATAATTGCCATTTGGCCCAACTTATAACATATAGTTTTATAATAACATTAAAACTATATATTATACATATATCTTATTAAATACTCTTAACAATTCAAAAAATCACCAAATATTACCCAATGGTTATAATTACCCTTAATAACCATATAATTTTGGTATTTTACATTTCCACCCCATCTACTATTCCAAAGTGTCACAATTGCATAATAACTATATATTATACATATATAGTTTATTTCAATTCCAAAATCAACCAAATAAATTCCTAAAAATTCCTAATAGCCCATGGGTGTTTATAATACCATTTTACACCCTTTAGTTTCGGTAATAACACATTTACCACATATGTTATAAAAATGTTACAATTAAATACTTATCTTATTATAAAACCTTAAATAAGTTACTTAACTTATCTAATTTGGTCAAAGCCTACCATATGGTCAAGGTTGACCTCCTTAATATTTCCTTGACCATTAATTTCCATATATTACGGTTTGTACCCATATTTTCCAGAAATTACCATTTAACCCCAAAACTTTATAAAATCTTATAATTTTTATTTAAACTCATTTAAACCTCTAATTTTCGGCTTTATTAATATATAGCCCCCAAATTTAATTTAATTACACATTAAACCCCAATTCCTTGCGGTAATATATATTTGCTACTTAAACTTAATTAAAACCTTATAAATACATAAATAAAATGGCCTAAAGTACATGGCCTTATTACAAACATTAGCTTATAAAATAAATTACACATAAATGCCCAGAAATGCTTTAAACTCTCGGCCTCTCCCATATGTTTTCCATATTTACCAATTGTCCACATAATGTCTTAAATTTGACAATTATGTTAGTTAATTACTTATATAAATTTACTAAACCATTCCTTAATCACCTAAGGTCAAAATAAGACCTTAATAACCATATTCACTCACGGCATATACATACACATATGTATAAACACATATTAATATACCAAGTGTAGGTTTAAGTGATTTATACCTTATTTTTGCCAAGTTTAGGCCTTGTTTGGCCTCGGCTGTTTGGAGATAAATTTTCCACAGCTTTATTTACATGTTTTCAAACAGCAATTAAGGCATGATTAGTCTCCAAACAAGAGCTAACCATAAGAAGTGTTTAATGTATATTTTCAAGGTAACATTTACCTTAGAATACCAAAGTAACCAAGGGTAGTCTTCGGCCTATTTATACAGAAGATAAAGAGTATCAAAAGAGCTACTAAACCAAGCTTTAAAATTGGTATAACTCAGATTAGAAGATGGCTAATTTTCACCTTGATTAAAATGCCAAAAATGGTGTTTTTGGCATGGATTTGGCTATTCCTTGAAGCTCTTGATATACCAACTGAATAAGTATGTTAAGAAGAAGATAATAAGTCTAAGAGAACAGGTTTTACAACCGGTAATGAAAGGAAACAAGATATAAGTGCTTAAAGCACATTTTTATACCTAAAGAACAAGATTAGAATTCTCCACCTTCTTCCCTTGTTACAGCCGAGAATTGCCCTTCTTTTAACCTCCAAAACAACCTAGAACCATGGATGGAAATGGTTGGTGCTTAGCTCCATGGAAAGAGGAAAGAAATGTGAAGAGAATGAACATAAAATGGCTTAATAAGCTTACCTATGTCAATTGGTGTTCTCTTCTGAATTTGGAGTGTTCCTACGGTTTCGGAGAAGCAAAAGAGAGGATGAAGGTGATTGGTGTCGGCTGGGAAGAGAGGCAAATGAGAAAGAAAGCTAGTTTTACCTTTTATGTTAATGAATGTTACTTTATGAAATAGTAAATGATGATTCAATAGATTGGCTAGATATTTATGTTGCTAATGGGTAAAAATGACAGCAAGGGTGGGCAGCAATGGTTGGTCAAGTCAATGGATGACATTTTACCATGGTTTAAGTTAAGTAATTAAATGTTATTTTTGGGTACTATTCACCCAAAATCACCCATTTTGATTTTATTTTTAAACTTTGATTTAGACTTTATAATATAGTCTATCATGTCACATTAATGATATAAAGAATGTAATCTAGTCTTTAAAGTGACAAAAAGTCAATATCTTAGAGCTCATACACAAAAACGTGCTTTAAGGTGTTTTAGCGCACATTTTGTGTCACAAGGTGTTTCTGAGCTTAGTTTTCTTTGAGAACAGTTCTGTTTTGTTCCTTACATTATAATTGATCATAGGATTCCAATTTTATATCAAATAGAGGTCATAAGACCTTTAAGGTTTCTTAGAGCACATTTTTTCCCTACTTGACCTTGAAGCATGTAAATGCTTGTTCTTTGTGTTGGAGTCTTGTCCAACGATTAGAGTATGTTTAGTTATGTGTTACTATGCTTAGGACAAAATTTTAGGTCCTAAGAAGTTCATTTGGGTATGTATTTACCCTAAATAGTCAAAGGGTGCAATATCTTGCTTTGTGTTGACCATTGTTGTTCTCAATTGACTTTTAAGGCATGTTTAGGCCTTAATTAATGTGGTTAGATGTTTAATCCATGTTTTATTAGTTTGGGGTATTTCATGAACAAAATCAATAATAGCTTCATAAGAATGGGCCTAATAACAATCTTCAACACAAAACTGTCGATTCAGCAAGAAGATAGATCAAGATGGACTCTTGAGAGTTCAGGAGAATTTTCAGTTAAATCTAGTTATAAAGCAGCTCGGAACCACCTCTTGAAAGCATCAAGATCAAGACAGTCCTCTACCCTATGAAAAATTACTTCGAGATTGGACTGGAAATTGGTTCCCCCCAGGGCTAAGCTATTCTGCTGGAAATTTTTAAGTTTTATTGTTCCTTCTGCTTCCAATTTTGCTAAGAGAGTGGGGGGAGATGGTCATTGCATGCTCTGTGGAAAGGTGGATACTACTCAACACCTTATTTTTCAATGTTGGTTAGTTCATGATATCTGGGATAATCTTGTTGACATTGAAAATCTCCCTAATGACCAAGAAGGGGTGATTCAAGATTGGTTTATTTCCAAGGTTTGCAACTGGAGCAAGAGTCAACTAACTCCGATAGTTAATTATATGTGAGCAGTCTATGATGGAAAAAACAAATGCAGGCACAACCCAGAACTGCCTATCCTTGATAGTATTGATAGTAATATTGCTTTCACCAATGCTTATCAAATTTCAATGAAGAATTTAGGAAATAAGAAGTTTTCTGTTACTATATGTCCTGTGATTCAGAATGAGTTTTCAATCTTGGCCAATTGTCAAAGGAAAAGAGACGCCCCCTTGATCTGTAGCGGAGTTCTTATTTTTGATGCAGATGATGTTTTGATGGTATGTAACAGGAAAATGAGAAGTAGACTGGATGAGACAACTCTGGAAATTCAAACATTATCTATATGCTACGACAAGCTGTGGAGATGAAGATTGGAAGAGTTGCTATTAGAGTCAATAGTTAAGCAGTGATGAAGATTTTGGAAGAATGTAACGAGGACATTCGAACAACAACAAGAGCCTTCCTCACTTTAAACTTTATTTTGAAATGCTTTGATTCAGTTAGATGCTTAATGTGTAATATGGATACGTCTAATTTTCCTACTGTTTTAGCTGGTAGGTATTTCAGTTGCTCTATGGATTGGGGTTCATGGAAACCTGTTAAACCAACTACTAAACTTTTGTATGCTTCTACTATTCACTTTTAGAAGCTAGGAACTTGCAATATGCCAGCGTAATCTTCTATATAAATGAGTACAACAGTTATCTTCCAAAAACTCAAACTCAAATATAGGATAGCAAAAATGACATTACAATCAGAAACATAATATTTTATATCATATTAAAAACTCTTTTTCCACTGTAAACTTTCGAACATTTTAATCCACAATTAAAACTCAAATCTTTTAATTTTTGATCTACACTTATCTGCAACCCATATGAACTTAACACTAGATTAGTGCCAAACGCAAATTCGTAGGTGCAGCGGTCCCGTACTGATTATTGTACGACCAATGATTTGGCAGTCCCAGTGAGCTGCTGACTGGACTGTCTTTTCCTGACTGGACTGTCTTTTTATTATATTAACTTTAAATGGTTGTAACTTTTAATATATAAGTCCAAAAAGAAAAAAAAGTTATATCATTATTCACCTAAATTCAAGCTATTCAAAACAAGACCAACCAAGAATATATTATGACAACTTTAAAAAAAAAATATTTTTACAAGTATACGATGAAACATTAAAATCATAATACGATTCATTAGTTTTGATATTAGGATTCATTAAAATTGATATTATGATTCATTAATTAATAAGTGGGGAATTAGATAACAAACTTCGGAACTGATACAAATTAGTATTATTGTTTTGTAGTGTATTATTATTGTTATATGATGTATTTTAAACTTTATATGATCAATCATGTATTTTTCTTACATAACAAATATTGGTTTGTGTTATATTATTGTTTAAAATTATTATTTTTATATGTTATTGATGATACACTAAAATGACGTTATGATTCATTAAATTTGATATTATGATTCATTAAAATTGATATTATGATTAATTAACTAATAAGTGGGGAATTAGATAACAAACTTCGGAACCGATAAAAATAATTATTGTTTTGTAGTGCATTATTATTGTTGTATGGTGTATTTTAAACCTTATATAATGAATCATGTATTTTTCTTACGTACTAAACATTGTTTTGTGTTGTATCATTGTTTATAATTTTTATTTTTACATGTATACGATGATACACTAAAATCATAATATGATTCATTAGTTTTGATATTATGATTCGTTAAATTGATATTATGATTCATTAATTAATAAGTGGTTAATTAGATAACAAACTTCGGAACAAAAAAAAATTATTTTTGTTTTGTAGTGTATTATTATTGTTGTATGATGTATTTTAAACCTTATATTGTTTTGTATCGTATTTGAATAAAAATATTTATTGTTATATGTTTGCGATGATACACTAAAATAAAGATATGATTCATTAATTTTGATATTATGATTTATTAACTAATAAGTGGTCAATTAAATAACAAACTTTGGAATCAAGAAAATCATTATTGTTTTGTAATGTATTATCATTGTTTTGTGGTATATTATTATTATTATTATTATTATTATTATTATTATTATTATTATTATATTATAATGATGTATTTTAAGTCATGTGGTTGATCATATCTTCTTGTCATACTCATTTTAAAACAAATAATGAATCATTATTATTTTGTAGTATATTCTTATTAGATCATGGTATATTTTTAATTGTATATGGTGAATCAAGTATGGTTGATATTATATATATATGTAAATAATAAAAAATTTTAAAGTTGTCAAAACATATCCATGTCTGATCTTGTTTTGAAGAGCTTGAATTTAGATAAATAATGGTATATTTTTTTTTTCATTTTGAACTTATATTTTAAACATTACAACCAATTAAAATTAATATAGTAAAAGACAGTTCAGTCATCAAAATAATCAAATCAGCAGCAACTGGATGACCGGGCTGTCCACTTGACAGAACTGCACCACTTGCTCGCTGCTCCACCCACTCTATGCTCGGATACCAAAATACACCAATCACCAGATTCACACCCAACCACCATATTAGTCATAACCGTTTCACCTCAAGACTTTTAAAACCGTAAAATCAAGCAAAGTTTTTTTTTTCCTTCCAAGTTTGCAACTTCCTCAAACCATCCTTTACCCCGTTACAACTTATTAATATAATAATCTACTCCACCCAACAACCTAATCAAACTACTGCCTAAATAATCGAAACAAGTCTTTATTGTACGTTCATCTTTTCCGGTAGAACAAGCATTAGGGTTGATGTTTATCACTTCCACTAACCTCTTCTGTTAGTAGAGAACAATAGGGGAACACTTAAACTCACCGTTCCAGCTCCAAACATAGAAAATTACAAAAGTTGCACGGTTAAATTCGCCCAAGGCATTTTAACAACAAACAACAATTTCAATTCGAGTTTGAAGGTAATCTACCTTCAATTTCTGGCCCTAGTCTCGCAGAGATACCACATAAATTGTTTGGTTCTAGGGTTCCTCTTTCAGTTCTCGCACTATTGGTCAGATCCATACTTAAATTTGGGCATGGACATGTGACGGATCCAGATTTCCGTCAGCGACGAAATCATCCACCATCATTTTGTATACATATTCTAATTATCATACAATATTTATTGATAATATTTTTCAATGAGTGAGTTTGTTTTTTTTATATTTTCTCCTACTCACGTACATATAAAATAAAACGATAAAAAGAAGCATCTTTCCTTTTAAATAAGTCTTAATAATTAATTTTTTTCTTTTAAAATGATGTATATCTATAACTACTAAATAATATTTTCTTACTCTAATATTTGATATTGTTTATGTATAAAAAATGAGCATACACATACAATCATACATGCCATAATTAAATAAAATTTGAAGAGCTAAATTAATATAAAGACTTAATTAATTTTTATAATTATTTTAATTAAAGTGCTACATAATGTTTTAAAACATTTAACTTGAAAAATCATAACTTCAATTAAACGGTAGAGATTTGGTGACGGACCACAAATTTCCGTCATGACGGATAACATCTTAGCCATTGTTTTATAATAAACTATGTACGGCTGACAGGAGATATGTGATAGATCATTATTCATCTATTGTGTCTGTATACATGTGGTATTTTTTATACATGATTATATATTATTTATTTAATTTGATAATATTTGTTAACGAACATATATCACGATTGAAATTTTTAAAAAAAGTTAAATTAATGCAAAAACACCAAGTTAATATTTATACTTTTTTAAAGAAAAAACTGAATGATATTTGCTATTGTATTATGGTTTTCTCAATCTTATAATATTTGTTGTTAATACATATATGTAAAACTAGAGTATAGCAATTAAAAAAAACCAATCAACTGATTAAAATCAAGAAAATTGCTAATACAAAACATTTACCAAGCTAATTTTTATTATTTTTGAATTAAAAAAATTGATGTATAATATTTTTAAAAAATATTGCCGGTTAATTTTTTAACCTTCATGTTATAAGTTATCGTGTAGGCATATGTAAAAATCAAATGTTAATAATTACGTAAGTCGACTCCAACAATTCAGTTTATTATATAAGTTGGAAATGTTATGTATAATCATGATGTGGAATCGTTTATATATAATAATGGAATCATAGAAATGTGGAAACGTTTATATAAAAACATGGAAACGTTTATAAAAAATGTGGAAACGTTTATATAAAATCGTGGATACATTTATGCATAACGGTGGAAACGTTATACTTGATTATGGCGAGGAAATTTGTCGTAGAAACGTTATATTTAATTGTGGCATAGAATATATAATTGGGTAAACGTATATATGTAATCATGGCATGTAAACGTTTATATATACATCATGGAATCGTACTGTGACATGGAAACCATCATATATAATTATTGAAATGTTTATAAGTAATCATGCCATGGAAACGTTATATATAATCATGGAATCATAGAAACGGGGAAACATTTAAATAAAAACGTGGAAACGTATATATAACAACATGGAAATATTTAAATAAAAAAGTGGAAACGTTTAAATAAAAAGTGGAAACATTATCCGAACTCATGGACTCCTTTATGTATAACGGTGGAAACATTATATACTTGTGCCATGGAAACATCAAATATAATTATAAAAATGTTTATGTATAATCATGTAGTGGAAATGTATATATGTACTCGTGGCGTGGAAACATGATAGATAATCATGGAATTGTAGAAACGTGGAAACGTTTAAATGAACATGTGGAAGCATTCATTTGAATTTGTGGTTTATGTAAAACGTTGGAAACGTTATTTATAATTGTGGTGCGGAAATATATCGAGTTAGTAACAACAATATAAAGAATTGAAATAATGCCAAAAAGATTACCCTACCCCCCAAACACTAAAAAAACCACCCTCGGATAGCTAAAAAATGGTTTGTAGTGCAGGGTTTAGGGTCCCTAAACCACAAACCCTAAAAAACTGTCGCGTTAGAGACGACAATATAAAGTGTAAAACTAATGTAAAAAAGATTACCCTACCCCCCAAACACCAAAAAAACCATTCTAGGATAGCTAAAAACGTTGAAGACATTTTTAGGGTTTGTAGTACAGGGTTTAGGGTCTAACGACCCTAAAGCCTAAACCACAAACCCTAAAAAACTGTCGAGCCAGTGGAGACAATATAAAGCGTAGAACTAATGCCAAAAAGATTACCCTACCCCCCAAACACCGAAAAAACCACCCTAGGATAGCTAAAAACGGCGAAGGCCTTTTTAGGGTTTGTAGTACATGACCACAAACCCTAAAAAACTGTCGAGTCAGTGATGACAATATAAAGCGTAGAACTAATGCCAAAAAGATTACCCTACCCCCAAACACCCTAAAAACAACCCTAGGAATGCTAAAAACGTCGCAAGGCTTGTAGTATAGGGTTTAGGGTCTAACGATCTCTGATTCACTTTTTAAGAACATTTGGTTTACTTTTTAACAACCTTTGATTCACTTTTCTTAAACTTAAGATTCATAATGAATCTTAAAACATATGTACATACAAAAATAAAAAAGTTAAATTTATCAAAACATATTCATGTTTAGTCTTATTTTGAAGAGCTCGAATTATGATGAACAATAGTATAAAATTTATGTTATTTGGATTTATATATAATAAGATACAACATTTTAAAGTTTTACAAAATGATAAAGTAGAAAATAACAAAATAGGTGCCACTTTGTAAGGTGGCACCATCGCCAGGTTCGAAATCGCCATAAATTACCCTACATCACATACACTTAGGAGAGTTAAAATTGTCGAAGTATTATTTTAGGGTTTGCAGTGTAGGGCTTAGGTTTATTTTAGAGTTTGTAGTGAAGAGTTTAAAAAATATATCTTGATATAGCAATGCTAGGGTTTCTTTGAACTTCAGTCTCCCAAGTATTCTCACTATTTTTAACATATTAAATACATTTTATATATTTATTACAATTTATTTGTAATACTTATATTTTTCTCACTACTCTATTTTTTTTGTTACAACTCTTTACTCATATTTAATTAAGTTTTACAAGATTCTTTTTTAAATGCATATTAGTTATATTTTAGATACATCACCAAATTTTAATTCTTATTAATATTAAAAAAATTACATTATTTTATAAAATTGAAAAAAAGATCTTACAAATAAAATACGTCTTATTAAAAATAAATATATACGTCATTCTAATTGTACAAATTATTATTTAATTTTCTAATGCAAAACATTACTAAATCCACAAATATGTTATAATATAATCATGGTCATCATTATATATTATATTGTAGGATTCATAATGTAACACAAAATTAATTTATTTAAAATGAATTGAACAACATGCGAAGTCTTGGTATTCCACCCACCCTTAATACTAGAGTAAAAATCTATCCTTGTACGTGAACCATAAATAAATGCACAGGTAAAAAAAATAACTCACAAATGGACCGTGAGATTAGAATATTATAAAAGTTAGGTGGTGGAGATTGATTGTGTCAATGACGGAAAATACGCTCCGTCACAAAATCCCTTTTGTTCAAATTTTCGATTTGAACAAGAGGATGAAGCCTCTGGTTTTCATTCTTGTTCTGTTTTTTTTTTTTTTAACTTGCCAAAGAAGAGAAGAGTAGATATAAGAGACAGGGTTAGTATTGCTTCATAAAATCCAGAAGAAATCTCCAGGAAGATACAAAACCTTACCTCACTATTTCGGTTTGGGCAAGAATGAAACACCACCTCTAATTCTCCATCAGATTCGGTTTCCTCAGCTTCCAAAGAAAATAAATCGAGTAGAGGTAGAAGTAAGATTGGTTGTGGGTTTTAATTTGTGAGTCTAGAAGAAAATCATGAGAAAGAAACACACGTTTGCCAGTGCCTCTGATTTTCCTTGCTCTCGGTTTAATTTGAACAACGACAGTTTCAATCGGGTGTTTGTGAGGCGAGGTTCAGTGACACGAACAGAAGGAAGAATAAGTGCAGCGAAGGAAGGAATATCGAGAGAGAGTACAGAACATGAATGTTCCTGTATGCCGGTTAGTGTTGTCGTGAGAAGATGAGGAATTACGATTTGCAATTTACTAACTTGCGTTCAGAAAGGAAGGAAATAGTATAATGTAATTAGTAGTAAGTGGTTAAATCGGCAGCCCTATGGTTTAGATGACTATAGTGGGCTTCTGCCCTTATTAGAAAAGTAAGGGCTTAGATCAATTTAGGCCCAGTAAATAGTAATCTAGGATTAACATAGTCATGGCTAACTTATAATGATGGTGATTGGGCTACTAATTATTAGTAGTAACATCTAACTTTGTAGTAATAGTCAAGATTTAAGTAAACTAAGAGATTAAATGTTACTAACATATTAGTTAAAGTTGTCATTTCATGTAACTCTATATGTTACATGGTATTTCGTTTTATTATCTTTATGTACTCATTGACATACTCATAGTATATATTTTCTATATATAATATACCTGCTCAATTGATCTTAATTTACGTAACTATTTTTTTTCTCATTAATTTCTCTAGAATTATCGAGATTAAATAAACCATTCTAAACCACTTAACTATTTACATGATTATGTTTAAGGCTCAATAAACCCTTTATAAAAGCATATAAATATTTATAAAAATTATTCATTACGGCTAAATAAACCCTTTTTTATCATAAATATATTGGGTTTTTTTAACCCTTTATATTCAAGGTTCAATAAACCTTTTAAACCAATAAATTATTTATAATTTTTATGATTAAGATTTATTATAGCTTATTAATCTTGGGGATATTTCAAACTAAACAAAAAATAGTATTGTTCCACCTTTTAAGGTTGTATGAAGCCCGTTCTAACATCATATTCATCGCGATGAATGAAGTGTCTAGACAAGATGAACATTTCCTTAGTATTCCAACATTTTTTAACATAGAGTTAGCAAGACCACCATTTGTAGAACTAGAACATGAATGTTACAACTTACTATGAGTTCGGGTTTTTGAACCTTATTCTATTATGAGTCCCACAAAGTTTTAACCTGATTAAACTATGAATGATAGAGTATTAGGTTAGGGGGTTTGGTAATATAGCTTTTTATGGGTTCAATTACTTTCATTATCCTTGTAAGCTTTTTTTTTCTTAACTTATGTCATTTGAATGCTTGCTATATAGTTTATTTACCTAAGGAGGCAACTTCTGTTTTTTTTTAAACGATTTTTACTTAAATAAAAAAGGAAATTAACCTAATCCAAACTAGGGTTCTGAAATTCAAATTAGGTCAAATTTTACCGCCATCCATGACTATAGAGCTAATGTCTGTGACCATGGACCTAAATCGAAGATAATAACTAGAAACCTAGAATTAGCAAAAGATAAAAAAAAGGGAAAATTACACCCCCCCCCCCCACCCATGGGGTTTGCCATATTTTCATCGTCCACCCACATGGTTTGGGAAATTACTTTCCCCACCCATCAACTCTTTCACCGTTTTTCATCCGTCAAATTCTATATAATCTCCGTTATTCTGTCCCACGTGTCAACTGACCTGGCAATTTACACTAACATTCGTTTTTTGTTGACCTGGGTTATGACTAACCCTTGGCATACTCCCCGACCTACTCGCCCGACTCCTCTGCTGTCTCCCTCCTCACCGCAGCTTTCAATCCTCCATCTCTCATGAAAGCCTCCACCATCCTCTCTCCAATTTCCTTTCCTCTGTCTTCTCCGTCAGTGACCGCCACCGCAGTCGGCCCTGCACCGCTGATCGTGCAACCAAAAGCCCCAGCCTTCAATGCTGCCTTTTTTTACCGCATTCATCCCCGGAATTAACGGGGCCCTCCGCGGCTCTACGATCCTATCATTCGACAAAGCCTTCCCTAGTCCCTCTACATCACCCTGGAGAACCGCCGCCACCAACGCCGCCGCTGGCTACTATTCCAAACATGATGAGGCATCCCAATCTCCGCCGGTAAAGCTAACCTCATCTTCTTGGTTGAAGCCTCAAATTCGGGACTGACTAGAACGAAGTACAGCTCCCTTTCCACGGGAAACTTCAACGACAATAGATCCAATGGTTCGTAGTTCCGGACCAGAACGAACCCTCCCATGATCGCCGGGGCGATGTTATCGGCGTGGTAGCCTGAGACTTTCGATTCAGATTCCAGCCCAGCCTTGACGAGCTGAGACTCAGAGAGAAGGCCTCCGAATAACTCGTTGACAGCAACGGCGGCTGCAGCAGCGCTAGCTGCGGAGGAGCCGAGACTAGACCCTAGAGGGAGGCCCTTTTCCAGTGAAAGAGATAGACCGACAGATCGGATCCCGAGAAGCTTCATGGTCGCGATGGCAGCAATACCGGCGCAGTTATAGAGTGGGTCTTTTGTGAGTTTCGATTCAGACTCAGCGGTGCCCGTAATCCCAGAGATGGATACGTGGCCGGGGTGGATTGATGAATCAACGGTGACCGTGACATGGTCACCAACACCGTCGACGGCGCAGCAAAGAAAGTCAAATCCTGGGCCGAGATTGGCAACGGTAACAGGGGCGAAACTTCGAACGGAGGTGAAAACGGGTTCGGGTTCGGTGGAGATGGTCGCTGGGTGTTGTGAAGGATATGAGAGGTTGCACATAAAAGGTTTTTGATTGGAGGAGCGATGGGAAACGGGTTGCGAAGACAGGAAGCTGATGCCCGTGAGTTTCCAAGGAGATTGGTAGCAAATCGCCATCTTGCTGGCTGGAAAAGTAGAAGGTGGGAAGCAGTTGAGAGGACCACAGACGCACGCCAAGGGAAGAGAAAGAGGAAGGCGACAGTAGCTCCAGAGGAAAGCGACACCAGCTCGAGAGGAAGGCGACACAAGCACGAGAGGAAGGCGACACAAGCACCAGAGGAGGGATACAGCAGAGGAGTCGGGCGAGTAGGTCGGGGAGTATGCCAAGGGTTAGTCAAAACCCAGGTCAACAAAAAACAAATGTTAGTGTCAATTGCTAAGTCAGTTGACACGTGGGATAGAATAACGGAAATTGTGTAGAATTTGACAGATGAAAAACGGTGAAAGAGTTGATGGGTGGGGAAAGTAATTTCTCAAACCATGTGGGTGGACGATGAAAATATGGCAAACCCCATGGGTGGGGGGTGTAATTTTCCCAAAAAAAAATCAAATGTCCATGACCACATACCAATTCTACAAAGTCATAATTTAAAGTCAAAATGAAGGGAATAATCACTAGATACCACAAAAAAGTTTTTAATTAATAAAATACCACAGTTTTTAAACACTTTTTGTGATACCACAAAAAATTATTTTAATTCACCAGACACCACTAATTACTAAACCTAACTTTTTCAGACCAAAAAACCCTTACTTGTGATTAAATATAGTTCACATTATATGAAATACCCCAAACCTTGATATGTTGTTTAAATACTAAACTATGGTATATAAAGGCTAAAAAGTGCCTTAGAAACATCAGTGAACAATTTAAACCATAGTAAAACACAAAAAACACTAAGACACAGTTTGAGAAAAAACATGCTCTAAGCTTGGAGTGAACTTGGTTAGGACCCAAAGAACCTACCAAGACTAAATAATAGTCAATTATGATTTAATAAGGCTATTAAGTCCTAGGAGACCTTGGTAGACAATTAAACCAAACAAAACACAAATAAATACTTAAAGTCAATATGGGCAAAAATGTGCTCTAAGCTCGGGATAAGTTTGTATAGACCTAAAGGTCATACCTATACCTTATAAATAGTTAATGAACATATTAAATCAATTACTAAAGAAACCAAGCTTGAAACAAGTTAAAACACAAAATGTGCTTTAAGAGCCCTTAAAGCACATTTGAAAAATTGTCTTGTAAATAGTTTTGAATGGCTAAATGTCCATCATTACTCTTAATTAACATGTGTACTACTTAGTATCACATTAGGAAGTCTAAATCAATGGGAAATCAAAAATTTCACAACTATGTGCCTTGTTTTTGTGAATAGTAACAAAAAAATGCTAGTTTATGACATAAGTCAATATAAGTAAGTTAATTGGTCAACAAAGACCATGACTTGGCCTAAAAGACTAAGGGGCCGGTTTCCAAGTGTGACTCATCACACTTAACTAATGAATCAAATAAGAAAGGAAAAAGCAAGTAAATTCACTATTTACTTTACAACTTTAAATATACTAAAGTTACCTTCACCTCACCTTTTCATTCCTTCTCATCCCCACCGATTTCTTCATCTTCTCCCAAGCTCCAACCGGTTTTGCTACAGCAACTACACCATCCTTCTTTGAATGCTTGTAACTCCTAGCTCCATGGTCCAAATTCAATTTCAAGACCGCCATTCTTCTAGTTGAGCAAGCTCTACTCTTCTATCTTTTCAAATCTTTAAAAGCCTCATTTCGGTGCCATGGAGATTCACCATGTAAGGAGCTTGAGTCTATATATTTGTGCCTTGTTGATCACCCTTGCTTCAAGGTAAGGAAAAACCAAAGAAAACTTCATTTCCTTCACTTTTGTTGTTGACCGAAAATTCACCATGTAATGGTGTTTCTCTTGCTCATTCATAGCTCATTCCAATCATTCAAGGTCTTGGTGGGAACCTCTCTTGTTGCATATTCAAGTTCTCTTTCAAATTCAAAGGTAAATATCATTTTAGTGTATTAAAACACTTATGTTAAATTAGGGTTTGTATATGAGTTTAAGTGTGAATTCTAAGCTCATTACCCTATGATATTGATTAGAAAGTTGACAAGTGATCAAACTCCTTGCTGATTTTCGGTTCAAGGAAACAAGAAAGAAGTTTGAGAGGAAAAGAGGTAAACAAACTATCTCAATGTAGTTTAAATGCCTTAGGGAAAAAATGAGCTTGATTTGCTTAATAAAATACCTAAGGAGCCAATGGTGAAAGACCTAGTAAAATGCTCTCAAGAAAACTATTAAAGGGCATATGTGATATTGAGTGTATTTGCAGGTTAAAGGCAATATATTATGTGGGAAATTCAGTGTTTAAGGTTTATGTTATTTAAGGGCCCTAAGAGCCATTATTTAAGGGCCTAAGTGCCAAGCAATTTGATTATGCACTATATTGTGACGTAGTGTAAATTTGGTGAAGTTTTGTGTGTGAGAAGGTTCTTGAATGTTTAATGGTGAAAAACAATGTGTTTGGTATGTAAATGTGCTAGGAGAACCCATGGCAAAATTTGGGTAAGGTACAAGAAGTTTTAAGTGCTTAAATGAGTTTTAGTGAACTAGGAAGTGTTAGAAATGAATAAATATTTTACTAGGGAAGAAAGCATGTATTAAGGTGTTTAGAGTGCTACAAGGATTTAGACATTATCTTGGAAGTTCTAGAAATCCAATGAGTGTTTGTGGGATGTACTAAAGTCTTGGAGAAGTTTGTTAAGGTTTAGGTAATGTTGATGTACAAGGAGGAAATGATGTTTAGTTAAGGAAGATGTTTGAACTTGTGAAGAAAATTCTTGGAAGGACATGAAGTATTTTTGGTGGGCTAAATATAGTGTGGGAACAAGCTATAAACCTAAGGGGGAATTATTATGAGTATTGAGCATTTAGGCAAGAAATGAGTAAGTGTTTAAAGATATAGAAAATGGAGTTTTGGGCACGTCCGAACTACCGTCCGAACATGGACGTTCGGACATGCCCTGTTGCGCGTAAGTCTCCTGAACTTCGACCGGTGTCCGAACTACCGTCCGAATTTGGAAGTTCGGACACACCTATCTCTACATTCTATTTTGGCCTCGAACAGTGTCCGAACTTGGGAAGCTCTGCCGCATGTTCGGACGGTCGTCGGTTTACACCCATTTGAGCCTCGAACAGTGTCCGAACTTGGGAAGTCCGGACACAAGTTCGGACAAGGCGCTGTATGGACCAAAAACATTGTTTAAGGTTATAGGATGATGGGGATTATTAAGTAATGAAGTTATAAGGTTGTTAAGGACATGTAAGGTGAGTTATAATGACAATTAAGTGGGTGAAAATTTGTAATAAAATGTGAGAGTAAAACAAGTTAAAAATGTGGAGTTATTTAACTAGTTAACGGGGATAAGTTATGAGCATTAGACTTTAAAAATCATGACCCCGGTGTATAAAAGTACATGTAATGTTACCAGTTGTTCGAGAATTGTTCGAGGAACATAAGTCGACATGATAGAGTGGACTCCGGTGACAGGTATGGTTTTCTTGCAACCTGTGTCCTACCGGATTACACCGGCTTGTATGCCAAAGTGTTTTTCTGTATGTTTGCCACGTTGTAAGATAAAACATGTAATGAGTTTACAGTAATTCATATATGTGGCGTGTCTAGTTCCGATACCATTTAACCTCAAAAGTGTTAAACCTTAGCTAACTGAGTCTAGGATCACATGAGAGATCGGTATTCGGATTTAACGACCCGAACCATGGGACGTTCTAACCACGGCTATGCGTGAGTTAATTGTGTAATGTTGTGTGTGAATGTATGGACCTCCCTCGTATGTTTAACCCAGTCGAAATACCTTCTTGGTGTGTAGATCTGATAGGCTCCATAGTAGGGCGCTAACTATTTATCTACAAGTAAATGTGTACTAACGGGGGGTGAGGAATCCGGTTAGGCCGGTCGCACGTTGTTTGGGAGTGGGTATCCTTTTTAGCCTTACCCTCCTCTCTGTTATGGTTGTTTCCCTCACGGGTCACGATCTCCCATTAGCTTACTCCAAAGCTTAGCTATTCTAACTTATGATCGGTTTAGGGGGAACATGTGTTTATGTGGTGTGTTCGGGTCACCATATCCGAACCATCTTAACTTAAGTTACTCGTCCGACTATTAGGACGGTAATGAGTGTTGTATAACAAGTTTATCATGAGGGTGACATCATTCTCTAGGCTCACCAGTGAATTAACTATGTTTGGGTCGGTTCCTAAGAGAACCGTTCCCGTTATGTTATGTGATATTGTTGTACAGCAATTCCCATTGCGATGTTGTTATGTGCACGTTGAAACGTGAAAAGTGTTGTTATGTGGTGTATGTTATATGTCGTAAAATGTGGAGTAGGTGGATCATGGATATGAACCCCAGTTTGTGATAAGAGGCGTTTAAGGATAACCCGATTAATGGGTAAGTGTCGTCTATTAAGGAAGTAGCTCCATTAGAGGGGAAACACTCTAGGGGTAATGAACACCATGAGTGACTTATCAAGTAAGGATGTGTTATCTGTTTGTTGAGCCCATTGAGGTGGAATGTTATGTGTTGTGTGTTTATTGTTTACATGCATGATTCAAATATAATCAACCGCATGCTAAGACGACAATTAGTTGTGCGTGGCCCGGTAGCATGCGGGCTGCGGGATTACCATACCAGCAAAGGTGCTGAGCCCCTTAGGGGCCACCCTTTCTCTTCTTTTTCCTATTTCAGGTACAAGGAGCTGGAAGCCGTTCGTTAGTAGTACTGGGTAGTCGTTTGTACATGGGTAATCATTTTAGGTATATTTGTACAGTAGGTGTAGTAAGCCCGAAATTGTAATCGGCATTAGTTTGTGAATACTCGGTACAGTTGGAAGGTATGTGTATGTTTTGTTATTAATGAAAAAGGGATAGCAATGTGTAGTCGCTTGGGAATCTAGTCCATCAGACCGATACATTGTATATGTAATAGCCTTGTTAGCCACGTGGGTGGTTAACGGCGTGTAACACCAATGAGTTAAGTAATGTGATGAAGTATGTTTTTCTGCTGCAGTTTGTTGTAAGTGTGTTAATGTTGGATGGGGTGTTACAAAAAGTGGTATCAGAGCGAAGTATCGCTCTAATGACTGAATTACCAAGCTTAGGAAGTATCGAGTTAGGATTTTAGTACTTTGGGTTAAGGGTTGAATGATAGCGTGAGAGATACGCTAGTTGGGAATTACCAGCGTGTGTTGGAAACCTACAGTGTCCAACCCGCCCTCCAAAATCCCTGTTTTATAACTTGGGAAAGAACGCCAGAGAGATGGAAGTCCTCTCTTACTCAGGAATACCCGATCTGGCTGTTATTAAATACCACTGTGGGTACGGAGAACCTGTCATACGGTAGATCCTGAAAACTGGGAATCCCGGAGACGGTTCCCATCTAAACAATGTTAACCGCATTTCATAGCGAAGAGTGAAGAATCTATGTATAGAAGAATAGAATTTCCGGCAACCTGGGTCGACATGCTGAGCAGTCGAGCACAACCAGCTTGCAACGCACCAACCGTGCAACAGGCAGGAAGTGGATTAATGAAACCCGAGACGAGTGTCTACGGGACCACAGTTGTTAAATGATACACCAACGGTATACCAACCGATAAGGAACCACAACGTAGTGCCCAAACAGAGACAAGTCTCAGTAACCACGACAAATGCGTGGAACGGGCTACGAAGAGGAAACAATACAAAGAAAAGGGGTCTCCAGAATAGGAAACACCCTAGTTAATGATTATCATGTGAATACAGCGAGAAGTCGCCCAGAGGGTTAATTGTCAAGACTGTAAGATCACGTGAGGTAGGGCCAACAGGCCACTGATTCTAGTGCGGTGAGAACAATACCTCAACCGGTGTGTGTTTTAACCGATAAGCCAGTTAGCATGGCGCACTTGCCATGGCAAGTGCTGCTATAACAAGACTGTTCGGGAATTTTAACAATACGAAGTCTTTAGTAAAGTACCAGAAGTTAAGTGATCATCATAACCGTTGAAGGGCTTGATAGCCTACCTCTGTAATTTGGAAGTACACAACACCAGTCAGCAAGAAGCTAGACTTGTTAAGGCAAGAAGGCGTTGTGAAACCATGAGAATTTTTTTCCTTTCAAGCTTAGATTTATTTCAAAACTCTTTCTTTCAAAACCCGATTTTCTTTCAACCAATACTTCTTTCTAACCTTCTTCTAACCAAACCAGTAAAACCAAGGGCAGTTGACAAGGATACAACAGTGGATAAACTTTCCCTCGATTAAGTTCGGGAAGCACGAATGAATATTGTCACGGGACAATATAAGGGAGTTGACAACAGAACACTTCACCTAGGCGTTGTGGAACACTACGAGTGTACCAACTGTAATGTGGGACGACCGCACTCCGATAGGAGCTTGTGGGCCTGACAGACCTGTTTATGGGTTAGTTGGGTAAGTAGTAATGTATCAGTATAGTACCCCACATATGTATACGAGTAGAGTCCGAAACACGGGAAGTAGTCGACTCCGTACTACGGTCAGCAGTATAAGTCAAACAAGAGCTAAGGATTACCATGAATGGTTGAAGTAAAGGAACCTAATCAAGTTAACAAGACTAAAAGGATTAGTGAATTCCGTTCAAGGAAATGTTTAAGAGTTAGGAAGTGCGAAGTGCACAAACTGTTATGTAAAGACATCACATATGCCTTAAGAATCCCGAGGGGTAAACATGTAAGCTGGAATAGTGACCAGCCTGTGCATGGCAAGCAGATGCCTAATGTGGACACATTAGTGTGCAATGAACGGGATGAAACTCCCATAATGAGTACCTACACTACCACGAAATGTTGATCTTCACTGAAGAAGATAATAAGCCAGTCAAGAACGCAAAACGGCGTGGCTAACTGAATATAGCAATAAGTGCAAGCCAGATGTGATGGCATAACATAGCAACACCCAGGAGCAATCCTTGAAGGGTGTTCGCATCAACAATTGTTGCACGAGATAACGTGACTGAAACACAAGGGTTTGAAACTAACACCTAGTTTAGACATAAGTTGTCAGGAGACGGACTGAAAGGAAAGGAACGGTGAAAACGACCATGAAGGAAACGGAATGCAACGACCTTGTCATGGAGCTCAATATGATATCTAAACTATGTAATGTTGTACAGAGAAATAAATGTGTGTGAACCGTCCACAATGGACAGAGCTCGAAGCAGTAAGGCTCATAAGCCACAAATAAAAATGTGTTATGTAAATTAGATTGATTGTAGAAGTTTATGTTGTATAAGTGAATAGAGTGGAGGACAAACCACTGCATTAAGAGTGGGGATACCTCTCGATATTGTGAGACCGCAGGAGCGGTAGTTATGTGAACCAAGTCCAAGAAATATGTTAAGGATTGACCATGTTGATATTGCGAGAGAACAGTTAGTTTAGTAGCATGTGAAGCACCCGGCTGAATAACAGCGGCTTGTAACTCGAGTGAGCTACGCTCAAGGAGCATTCAGTAGTCATCCAAATGAATGGCGAACCATAATACGAAGGATGTAAGTATATGTGTGGAAGTTAATGTGACAGTAAATGCACCATGTAAGTTAGTGTTAAACAAGAGCACGGTGCGCAGCAAGCGACCGTTGTATAAGTATTGTTGAATAATAATATGGCAGATAAGACCAGTTATGAGTTAAACTCAGTGGAGATGCAAGGTAAGTGATGATAAGCAGACTGGGCAATAAGCCAGTAGTTGATACTAAGTGATAAGGAACTCAGTGTGGATTCCCACTGCTAATAAGAGATTTACTGTCAAGAGTTACGCCTCTGCACTCTGTATGACTGAGTGTTTTGGTATTGCACTTGCGCAGTAATGATCGAGTGGGATAGCTAGGAATTGGAAACATGTTAATTGTGGAGGAATAATGTTATAATGGCTGATGCATAGGAAATGCAAGGCCGCACCAATGAAAGAATGCATGTACAAAACCAAATGTGGAGGCATGATTAACAGTAAGTGACTACAGTAGCACTAACTGCCAAATATCGGTATGGAATATACCCCAAATGTTGGAAATAACCAAGAGAGCGCTACACATTAGGTAGCAGCTCAATCTCAACCGACAGTAAGTCGGAAGGGAACAAATCAATCATTGTGAAATACGTAGCAGTTTACGCAGTAAGTTATTAGAGAAGTGGATGGAAAGTTTTCAAACTCACCGAATTTGCTCACGGTCAGAAATACCACGCATCGGTTGAGAAACTGTTATTACCAAGATAAAGACGATAATTGGAGATGTACAATACCGTAAGAATAACGAATGGGGCAAACTAAGCCCTACAGTTATTAGAGTTTTGTAGTAGAAACTAGTGAGCCAGTGATTCAAGTGTTGAATGTGCATGGTGAACATGAGTGAATGGCAAATTATTAATGCCTAGAAGCCTCACAGGCCAGAACCGAAACCGGTTATGAGTTAAACGAACTCCAATGAGAATTCTTGGTTTAGGAACTAAACCGTCAATATGGTTAAGATCCTCTAATCAGAATGCATTGTATGATAGACGTGTGGAAGTTAAAGTACTTCACGACGGCAGAACGTTTTAAATCAATGATTCAGTGATTGATTACGTGGGCGTAATCCCTTTTAAGGGGGGTAGAGCGCAAAACCACTTAGTGCGTATTACCGTACAAGTGTATGTAGTGTATGTGACCTATATTGTGCATAGCACAAAATAATTGTTTTGATGATTGGTGTGTGTGTTACGTAAACATACACATTCATTCATGGTTTAATTGTGGTAATTGCACACAGAAGATGCGAATACCATTGTGATAAGTGTGTTTATTTGTTAACAGTTGTGTTTGATAGTACAAGTGTGGGGAGTAGAGAAACTCCCGGGGAACTAAAACCCTGACATTATATGTTCATATGACACTAAATGTGAAACTGTGTGTTGTATTTTGATAAAATATATGTGTATATATATACTATATAGTGATTCATGAAAGGGTATGACACCGACATAGAACCTAGTGAGAATAAGATTCCCTAGGTAACAGCATTAAAGTGAATGGAAATAACTGATAGACGAAGTTCTATCCCTTGGAGATGTTATGATCATGATTAGAATGATTAAAAAGATAGAAAATTGGAAATGGGTGTATTACTTGATGCTTGAAAATGAAGTGGGAAGTGGAACTTGATTTGCATGCGATCAAGGGAAGCCGAACACAAAATGGGGTGGAAGGATAGTTCAACACTGATGCTGATCACATCAGGGTTGGATGATTCTTGAAGCTCCCCTTAAGTGGTCACAACTAACCACGCTAAGAAAAGAAGCAAAGAGCATAAGTTGGACTTGGAGTTGTGTGCGTTTTCAAAAGGATTTTCAATTGGTGTTTTCAAAACAGTCGGTTAACATTTGGAATAAAGGATTCTTTTATACTCAACCTAGTAAAGAATATTTTTGTAGTACTTGCTCACAAGCCGAGGACGCATGGGCCTTTGTCTTCGGACCGGTGACATGAGAAGTATATATGTTAAAGATTAAGTGATTGTTTTGATCTCCCAAAGGGACGGGGACCAGAAGGTGTCCATCGCGACCGGGTTCTGCGGGATCACAGTGTATGTAAAAGATATTTTTGGTTG
The DNA here is from genome assembly GCA_023374045.1 of Limonium bicolor. Taxonomy (NCBI): domain Eukaryota; kingdom Viridiplantae; phylum Streptophyta; class Magnoliopsida; order Caryophyllales; family Plumbaginaceae; genus Limonium; species Limonium bicolor. Next base: position 70,044 of record JAIOTZ010000090.1, read on the forward strand.
CCATACATGCTAAGAAATGTTGTGTGGTATGTGTAATAAATATTATTTTGACCCTGATTCCCAAAAGTGTATGCTATTAAGACCTATGAGTCTAAATGTGTTGTGTTACATAGACCTATGTGTCTAAAGGCTGTTATGTTATCAAGACGTAAGAGTCTAAATGTTGTTATGTTACCCAGACCCAAGAGTCTAAGGGTTGTTATGTATGTGCAAATGTTGTTAAGATACCCGGACCATTGAGTCCGAGGTTATCATGTGAGTATGTTATGTTATGTTATGTATGGATGTGAATATGTTACCCGGGCCATTAAGTACGAGGTTGTGATGTAAAGTATGTTTGGTTATGGAAGTTTATTTCCAAGTGATTCCTGCGTTCTAATCCAAATGATGTGTGGGAAGTGTGAACTTCGAGGACAAAGTTCTTTTAAGGGGGGTAGATTGAAATACCCCAAACCTTGATATGTTGTTTAAATACTAAACTATGGTATATAAAGGCTAAAAAGTGCCTTAGAAACATCAGTGAACAATTTAAACCATAGTAAAACACAATAAAACACTAAGACACAGTTTGAGCAAAAACATGCTCTAAGCTTGGAGTGAACTTGGTTAGGACCCAAAGAACCTACCAAGACTAAATAATAGTCAATTATGATTTAATAAGGCTAATTAAAGTCCTTAGGAAACCTTGGTAGACAATTAAACCAAACAAAACACAAATAAATACCTTAAAGTCAATATGGGCAAAAATGTGCTCTAAGCTTGGGATAAGTTGTATATGACCTAAAGGTCATACCTATACCTTATAAATATGTTAATGAACATATTAAATCAATTACTAAAAAAAACCAAGCTTGAAAACAAGTTAAAACACAAAATGTGCTTTAAGGAGCCTTAAAGCACGTTTTTGAAAAATTGTTGTAAATAAGTTTTGAATGGCTAAATGTCCATCATTACTCTTAATTAACATGTGTACTACTTAGTATCACATTAGGAAGTCTAAATCAATGGGAAATCAAAATTTCACAACTATGTGCCTTGTTTTTGTGAATAGTAACAAAAAATGCTAGTTTATGACATAAGTCAATATAAGTAAGTTAATTGGTCAACAAAGACCATGACTTGGCCTAAAAGACTAAGGGGTCCGGTTTTCCAAGTGTGACTCATCACACTTAACTAATGAATCAAATAAGAAAGGAAAAAGCAAGTAAATTCACTATTTACTTTACAACTTTAAATATCTACTAAAGTTACCTCTCACCTCACCTTTCTTCATTCCTTCTTATCCCCACCGATTTCTTCATCTTCTCCCAAGCTCCAACCGGTTTTGCTACAGCAACTACACCATCTCCTTCTTTGAATGCTTGTAACTCCTAGCTCCATGGTCCAAATTCAATTTCAAGACCACCATTCTTCTAGTTGGAGCAAGCTCTACTCTTCTATCTTTTCAAATCTTTAAAAGCCTCATTTCGGTGCCATGGAGATTCACCATGTAAGGAGCTTGAGTCTATATATTTGTGCCTTGTTGATCACCATTGCTTCAAGGTAAGGAAAAACCAAAGAAAACTTCATTTCCTTCACTTTTGTTGTTGACCGAAAATTCACCATGTAATGGTGTTTTCTCTTGCTCATTCATAGCTCATTCCAATCATTCAAGGTCTTGGTGGGAACCTCTCTTGTTGCATATTCAAGTTCTCTTTCAAATTCAAAGGTAAATATCATTTTAGTGTATTAAAACACTTATGTTAAACTAGGGTTTGTATATGAGTTTAAGTGTGAATTCTTAAGCTCATTACCCTAATATGTATATTGATTAGAAAGTTGACAAGTGATCAAACTCCTTGCTAATTTTCGGTTCAAGGAAACAAGAAAGAAGTTTGAGAGGAAAAGAGGTAAACAAACTATCTCAATGTAGTTTAAATGCCTTAGGGAAAAAATGAGCTTGATTTGCTTAATAAAATACCTAAGGAGCCAATGGTGAAAGACCTAGTAAAATACTCTCAAGGAAACTATTAAAGGGCATATGTGATGTTGAGTGTATTTGCAGGTTAAAGGCAATATATTATGTGGGAAATTCAGTGTTTAAGGTTTATGTTATTTAAGGGCCTAAGAGCCATGTTATTTAAGGGCCTAAGTGCCAAGCAATTTGATTATGCACTATATTGTGACGTAGTGTAAATTTGGTGAAGTTTTGTGTGTGAGAAGGTTCTTGAATGTTTAATGGTGAAAAACAATGTGTTTGGTATGTAAATGTGCTAGGAGAACCCATGGCAAAATTTGGGTAAGGTACAAGAAGTTTTAAGTGCTTAAATGAGTTTTAGTGAACTAGGAAGTGTTAGGAATGAATAAATGTTTTACTAGGGAAGAAAGCATGTATTAAGGTGTTTAGAGTGCTACAAGGATTTAGACATTATCTTGGAAGTTCTAGAAATCCAATGGGTGTTTGTGGGATGTACTAAAGTCTTGGATAAGTTTGTTAAGGTTTAGGTAATGTTGATGTACAAGGAGGAAATGATGTTTAGGTAAGGAAGATGTTTGAACTTGTGAAGAAAATTCTTGGAAGGACATGAAGTATTTTTGGTGGGCTAAATATAGTGTGGGAACAAGCTATAAACCTAAGGGGGAAGTATTATGAGTATTGAGCATTTAGGCAAGAAATGAGTAAGTGTTTAAAGGTATAGAAAATGGAGTTTTGGGCACGTCCGAACTACCGTCCGAACATGGACGTTCGGACATGCCCTGTTGCGCGTAAGTCTCCTGAACTTCGACCGGTGTCCGAACTACCGTCCGAATTTGGAAGTTCGGACACACCTATCTCTACATTCTGTTTTGGCCTCAAACATCGTCCAAACTTGGGAAGCTCGGACGCATGTTCGGTCGGTCGTCGGTTTACACCCATTTGAGCCTCGAACAGTGTCCGAACTTGGGAAGTCCGGACACAAGTTCGGACAAGGCGCTGTATGGACCAAAAACATTATTTAAGGTTATAGGATGATGGGGATTATTTAGTAATGAAGTTATAAGGTTGTTAAGGACATGTTAGGTGAGTTATAATGACAATTAAGTGGGTGAAAATTTGTAATAAAATGTGAGAGTAAAACAAGTTAAAAATGTGGAGTTATTTAACTAGTTAACGGGGATAAGTTATGAGCATTAGACTTTAAACAATCATGTTACCCCGGTGTTAATAAAAGTACATGTAATGTTACCAGTTGTTCGAGAATTGTTCGAGGAACATAAGTGGACATGATAGAGTGCACTCCGGTGACAGCTATGGTTTTCTTGCAACCTGTGTCCTACCGGATTACACCGGCTTGTATGCCAATGTGTTTTTCTGTATGTTTGCCACGTTGTAAGATAAAACATGTAATGAGTTTACAGTAATTCATATATGTGGCGTGTCTAGTTCCGATACCATTTAACCTCAAAAGTGTTAAACCTTAGCTAACTGAGTCTAGGATCACATGAGAGATCGGTATTCGGATTTAACGACCCGAACCATGGGACGTTCTAACCACGGCTATGCGTGAGTTAATTGTGTAATGTTGTGTGTGAATGTATGGACCTCCCTCGTATGTTTAACCCAGTCGAAATACCTTCTTGGTGTGTGGATGTAATAGGCTCCATAGTAGGGCTCTAACTATTTATCTACAAGTAAATGTGTACTAACAGGGGGTGAGGAATCCGGTTAGGCCGGTCGCGCGTTGTTTGGGAGTGGGTATCCTTTTTAGCCTTACCCTCCTCTCTGTTATGGTTGTTTCCCTCACGGGTCACGATCTCCCATTAGCTTACTCCAAAGCTTAGCTATTCTGACTTATGATCGGTTTAGGGGGAACGTGTGTTTATGTGGTGTGTTCGGGTCACCATATCCGAACCATCTTAACTTAAGTTACTCGTCCGACTATTAGGACGGTAATGAGTGTTGTATAACGAGTTTATCATGAGGGTGACATCATTCTCTAGGCTCACCAGTGAATTAACTATGTTTGGGTCGGTTCCTAAGAGAATCGTTCCTGTTATGTTATGTGATGTTGTTGTACTGCAATTCCCATTGCGATGTTGTTATGTGCACGTTGAAACGTGAAAAGTGTTGTTATGTGGTATATGTTATATGTTGTAAAATTTGGAGTAGGTGGATCATGGATATGAACCCCAGTTTGTGATAAGAGGCGTTTAAGGATAACCCGATTAATGGGTAAGTGTCGTCTATTAAGGAAGTAGCTCCATTAGAGGGGAAACACTCTAGGGGTAATGAACACCATGAGTGACTTATCAAGTAAGGATGTGTTATCTGTTTGTTGAGCCCATTGAGGTGGAATGTTATGTGTTGTGTGTTTATAGTTTACATACATGATTCAAATATAATCAACCGCATGCTAAGACGACAATTAGTTGTGCGTGGCCCGGTAGCATGTGGGCTGCGGGATTACCATACCAGCAAAGGTGCTGAGCCCCTTGGAGGCCACCCTTTCTCTTCTTTTTCCTATTTCAGGTACAAGGAGCTGGAAGCCGTTCGAGAGTAGGACGGGGTAGTCGTTTGTACATGGGTAATCATTTTAGGTATATTTGTACAGTAGGTGTAGTAAGCCCGAAATTGTAATCGGCATTAGTTTGTGAATACTCGGTACAATTGGAAGGTATGTGTATGTTTTGTTGTTAATGAAAAAGGGATAGCAATGTGTAGTCGCTCGGGAATCTAGTCCATCAGACCGATACAATGTATATGTAATAGCCTTGTTAGCCACGTGGGTGGTTAACGGCGTGTAACACCAATGAGTTAAGTAATGTGATGAAGTATGTTTTTCCGCTGCAGTTTGTGGTAAGTGTGTTAATGTTGGATGGGGTGTTACATTATACCACATAAATATTTTTAATTCACAAGATACCACAAAAATTAATAAAATATATAAAAACATGAAAAATATAAAAAAATTAAGTTTGTAAATATATATGTTAACATTTTATAAAATAAAAGTTATATATATATAATTTAAAGTTTATAAAAAAATTAAAAATAAGAATATACTATAAAAGTAAAGGGTTGCTATTCACAGTACAAAATTACTAATCACCGCAGTACAATTTTTTTAAAATCATTTTAGCGTTGTAAATATGTAACAAAGTGTGGGTACAACTTTTTGTTTTCTTTAATTGACATCCACTTGTGATTTAATTAAAGAAGTTTATACTTGATTAATAGTGATTTTACTAAGTGCAGTACAACTTTTTTTTTTTGCCAAAGTATCGAGAATACATTGTAATGTGTTGGGGCGCCCGTTTTTCTTCAAAAAAATAAAAATCGATACATGAAACAGTTTTTACAGTTATTTCTTTGTTACTAAAATGCCAAAAAAATGTGTCAAAAAATGACACTACATTGGTCAACTCGTGTCAAATAATGACACTATGTTGGTCAACTCGTTTTTTAATTTGACACGAGTTGATCAATGTAGTGTCATTATTTGACACGAGTTGATCAATGTAGTGTCATTATTTGACACGAGTTGAACAACACAGTGTCTTTATTTGACACGTTTTTTGACATTTTGTATTTCCAATAGTTGAGTGATTTGGGGATCTAAGAAACCTCATAACCAATAAAAATATATATATTTACGTTCGTGATCATTTTCTCATAGACAATGTAACTTAGGATTAAAAAAGCATTTAAATGACTGCTGCTCGGAATGAACCCTAACTTTCAATTGTGTGATGCATGGGGTTTGAATTCTAGGACTTTTGTTAGGAATTTTTACATATGTTTCAGTTCTTGTGACATAAACATTAGGTTGGTTCCGCTTGGCAGACTGCATTAAACAAGTTCAACAACGACAATACAAGATCCGTATGAGTGTGAAATATCCTCCCAAAAGTAGACTGCATTAAACAAGTTCAATAGCGACAATACAAGATTCATTTTCCTACTCGATACACGTGTTTTCTCTCCAATCATTAAGCTACAATCTTGATGATTTAAAAGTTGTCCAGAAAATTAAAATAGATACTAAGAAAGAAAAAAATAAATGTTTTTCGTTTATATACCCGATGCTGGTTGATAGTTCACCAAAGTGGGTTCCGGCCATAATTCATAAACGTGTTGTTATACTTTTTTGGATTTATAATCTTTAGTAGATGTTTGGATGTGGAATAAACGTGTGATTATACTTTTCAGGATTTATAATCTTTGGTAGATGTTTGGACACTTTCAATTGTGTGATGCATGGGGTTTGGATTCTAGGACTTTTGTTAGGAATTTTACATATATTTCAGTTCTCGTGACATAAACATTAGATTGGTTCTGCTTGGTAGACTGCATTAAACAAGTAGGCTGCATTAAGTTGTCATTCATTCCTCTCATTGTTGTTCTTCATGGTTTAGGTTCAATTTGCTGAAGAAAATTTAGAATATTAGCTTCTCAACCTTTGAATCCTGAGGTTTTCCCATCTTGCTTGATTTGTAGTTATCACAAGTTGTTAATGTTATACGATGGGCTTTCACTTTCATAGATATTTGAAATTGTTGTATATTATCACTTCGCTTAGGTGTACCTCTTGTTGAATTGTGTATTTGGTGCTAGCATTTTTAACTTTGATTGGGTGATAACAATTTAACTTGATTAGATGCTAGCATTTTGTCAAACTATAGTGTTTGGGTGACAAAAAGTGACGTGTTAGAATTTAAAGAGAGATAACATAACATAAGTGATTGGACATAGAATTAACATTTAAGAGCAATGAAGAGCAAAAGAAACGGTGCATTTCTAGGAAAATTTTGGCATAGTCTCCCCTGTTTTTCTTCTCTCCTCCGGTTCTAAGAACCTCCACAAAATCAACCAGAAGGTCATCAATAAGATCACCAGCAATTTCAGCAATAATTTCACCATGACCAAGTCCACTAGAGAATAACTACATCAATACTGTATCTTAAAGCAACAAAAACATAAAACCCTAAACTATGGCGCGCCATACCGGTGATAGTACGAATCCCATATAGATAAGGTACTGAAGACCTCATCTATCCCCTGTTCAGTTTGCCTCTGTTCTTCGGATGGCATCTCCTCACGGTAGTAACGCCAGTCCCAGCTACGGTTCCCAGGAAAGTAAGGCCTACCAGCCTCAGTTGCCTCACTCATGAGCTGTAACATAATATTATAAAGTTAGCCTAGCATTCATAAAATGCTATAATTAACTGAAGTTATACAAAGGAAGAGATCAACTTACTAAGGCGAGATCCGGCCGGTGAACGAAGGTGTTTTCGTACATGTCAGGATTCATGATCTTCGGATGGGTGTGTTTGACGTACCAATCCAGATAATCTCCGTCACATGCATGCAGCGCTGCCCGTGTCTTAGTGAACCCCGGAGTAGGACCACACTCACGTGTGGTGTCCCACACACTATACATGGGGGGGGGGGGGGGTACACACATCTATAAGGGGTTCCCTTTCTCCCTCTTTTTTTGGATCTATGGTTCGGTCTAATAGGGGGAGGAGGGATACACTGAACGTACCCGAATTGGCGAAGACAACGCTCCAGCATATATGGCTCAGTCACGCTCATGTAGTTCAAGGTACCCCTGTACCAAGAGCGACCCCTGTTCTCATTCACCTTCTCGCGACCGTAGGGCAACCAATCAATCTACATTGGATCACAGGGAAACATAATCATCAATAATAAACAATAATGTAAATAGTACAAATTGAAATTGTTGTACCACTTACATTTCTTGCTGTTAGAGCATCTAGATGCTTGCGGTAGTTCTCCAGTGAATCTTTATTTTTCTGCTGGGAGGTGGACTTGACCCATCTCTTAGCCCACGGTCTATCATCCCCATCACGCCAGTCAGCACTAACTGCTGGTCTAAGAGTGGGGCAATACGCATATATCCAGCACTACATAATTTTTTTAAAAAAATTATACCAACTAATAATGTGAATTCATGAAAATTTATTACACATCGTTGTACATTAAAACACTTACCTCGAGAAGGGTCAAAGAGCCAGCAATGCTATTACAGTCAGCATGAGATGCTATCCCCAGTTGGCGATACAACCACGCAAGAGTACCTGCTCCCCATGCGTATCTCTTTAGCTTCGTATGTTTACCCATGGGAGTGACTAACCAGAATGGTAGAGGACTTATGCGTGAATCCCCCTTGTTAGTAAAGATGGTAGTAGCGAGAGCATAGTAGAGCCAACCGCACACCTGCATCATAGGTACCTTCGGGCTGGTCGAACACCACTCTAAGTGGACATGTCTGAATAGCACCAGTATGCCATATGCGTTCTGTCATCTACTCAATGCCGTTTTCAAAATCTAACAATGTAGCCATCGACTGCCTAAGCTCACTGTTTGACGGATTCCCCACAAGCGAATGACCAACGACTGGAATCCTCAGTATCTGCCACACTGTGAGCCTCAATTTTAAACCCTATCCTATGTGGATTAAGTTGATTAGGATCTAATCGGGTTTTAGGTCCACTTATAACCTAAGATTAATAACTATGTCATATAACAATAATTGTTAAAACCTAAGCTAGCTCACTGGAACCTATTATGAGTCGCCACCTAATTTTAACCTAGAGTAAATCAGGAAAGGTTGAGTTCGGGTTCGGGGGCTTGGTATTCGACTTATTTAGGGTTCAATTACTTTCATTACCCTTCCTAGGTCATTTTTCCTCTACTTGGTTTATTTACGGCTTATTACGAGTCGTTTTAACCTAAGTGCGCGAGCTTCTGTTTTTTTGTGTTTTTTAGCATTTTTTGACAGAAAACTAAAGTGAAATTGAAAGATACCTAAACTAGGGTTTCGGAGGCAGAATTAGGTCAAATATTTATTCCGTCCGTGGCCACGGACCTAATGTCCGAACCCACGGACCCCAGTTAACCTAATTACACAAAAAAGTCAAATTTAAACAGAAACAAGATTTTGAAAAGTCCGGGGCCACGGACAGGACGTCCGTGGGCCCGGACATGTTTTATAAAACCCTAACTTTTGAAAACAAAAATATCCCGCCACCGTGGGGCGTCCGGCTTTCGGACAGAGCGTCCGGGACCCCGGACATAGAGTCCGTGGGTGCGGACCGCCCTCGGACAGCGGCGTTTGGGTGGCTCCCGGCGGTGTTTCTGGCTCAAATTTTATGGGTAGGTAGCCTGAAAGATTCTAAACACGTTAGTGGTTGAAAGTTTACAATTTGAATTGAATTAAACACGAAACTTAGCAAACAAGTTATTGGGCAGAAGCGAAAACAAACGCTAATTCAGAAGCGATAAAAAGTCAATTCGATTCCAAATTTTGACACAGAGTAGTTAAAGTTGAACAAAGTCAGAAAAACATGACTTCAACCTGTTTTACCTTCGGATTTAATGAGACTCTTCACAACGGGGGTCTTTTGGTGCTTCGTTGATGCCGGTTTTGGATTGACTTCGAATTATGCTTCTGACTCCTTCTTCTTTATGCTGTTAAGGACGTTTCTCTTCTGTTTTTGTGGTGGTTTTGTGTGTTTTTGGTGCTTGGAAGTTCAATAGGAGAAGAAAGGATGAGTTTTTGGTGATTTCGGGGTGATTTCTGCAGTGTTTCGGTATTGATTTGAGGCTTGGAAGTGTTAAAACGTGGGGAGAAAGTTTGTGGCTGTGTTTTCTGACTTTGGAAGTGTTCTCCTCTGCCCTAGTTCGTTCTTGGGGGGTCCTTTTATAGAAAGAGCATGGTCAAATTGATAGAGCAAGATCTTTATCTAAAAGACTGATTTTGTGCTCTAAGGGAATCTGATTTTTTAGAATATTCTGCAAGCCGATAAAAATTATGAAAATTTAACTGAAGGTAAAGAATGATTTTTAGGAATTTTGAGAGTTGGAATCGGGTTAGTTTGATAAATAATCGATTAGATAAAAATCGCACAATATGGAATCTCCCATAATTCATAACTAATTATTGGAAAGTCAAAATAATGAAATTCCAACGGCATTAGTCTCTAAATCATCCTCTATCTTGTGTTAAAATTGCATGACATTTTGTTTTGATTTCGGTATTTTCCGGAGGAGAGAGAAAATTGCAAAAATGATTGAATTTCTCTTTTAAATTTTGGGATAAGGTTCCCAATAATTTCAGGTTTATGACTGTATGTAGTCATGGTAACCATGTGACAATTTTATTTCAATTTTGGAAACCTTTTAATTTCTATTTTGAGGCTATTTCATGTGTTAATTATTAAAGAAATTAGCTTATAATATGAATTAAAAGCTAAATTTCCAGAATAAATATTATCAGAAAATCATGAAATACCTTTCATAATGACTATGATATTTAGAAGTGTTTGGAGATAATGAACAAGTCATATGAAAATAGAAAACCCCGATAATGTCCTTGGAAAATCCTGCATTGGTGCATTTTGACCACTTTGCCCTTTGTAACACGTATGCCTTAGAGACCACTCCGGGGGGGTTGAAATTTTGGGTATAACAGATTGCCCCCCGTCAACTAGGCTTTGTAATGAAGATGAAAAGACTAGTTGATGCCTGAGTGATACCCCAAAATTTTGGATCTTAAAAGGCCCTATATGTAGATTGCGTCGAGCTATTCTAAGGCGCCGACTACCTATGAGTGAGAATGAGAAGATGTCAAGCGATTCTAAGGCGTTGACTACCTATAAGATGAAGTAATGTCAAGCGATTCTAAGGCGTTGACTACCTAAACGATGAAAATGATGTCAAGCTATTCTAAGGCGTTGACTACCTATAATGAGTGAAATGTGCTTAATGTGATGATGAATTGTATGACCTAGGTGCATCTAGGGACCGGAACCTATTCCGAAGTGTGTGTAAAAGGTTAAGGACTGAGAGTGTCAAACGTGGCAGGTGCTAAGGAAGTGGGTAAGACTTATGACAAGCTTGAGGGTGAGTTCTTCTACTCAGGTGAGAATTTGTATCTGTGAAGAATCTGCATCTTCGTGGTGAGAATCTATATCTGAATCTACGGGTGAGAATCTGTATCTGAATCTACGGGCGAGAATCTGTATCCCTGAAGAGTCTGTATCTATGGATGAGAATCTGTATCTCGGAAGAATCTGTATCTTCGTGGTGAGAATCTGTATCTCTGAAGAATCTGTATCTGCGGGGCGAGAATCTGTATCTTTGAAGAATCTGTATCTTCGGGGTGAGAATCTGTATCTCTGAAGAATCTGTATCTCCGGGGCGAGAATCTGTATCTCTGAAGAATCTGTATCTTCGGGGTGAGAATCTGTATCTCTGAAGAATCTGTATCTCCGGGGCGAGAATCTGTATCTCTGAAGAATCTGTATCTTCGGGGTGAGAATCTGTATCTCTGAAGAATCTGTATCCTCGGGGTGAGAATCTGTATCTCTAGTCTATGATGAGGAGTTTCATGCAGACGGATGCAAGGTAAACTTTATGCAAATGATCATGATGAAAGTTGATTATGAAAGTGCCAAACGTGGCTATGATGATGTGCATGTCAAATTACAATCAAAGTGTATGTAGGAAACTTGTCCAAAACAAGAAATCGTTGGAAAATGTGCCAAACGTGGTAGTGTTTGAAGAAAATTCTGTTTAGTGAAAAGGAAAGTGAAATTATCATCTCCTAACTATAGACTTCGGACTTGTAATTTATCTCCTATGAGATGAACATGCCGCCGGTGGGGTATGGTGTATGATGTGAAGGTAAGGGCTTATGTGGGCCTGTGTGGTGTATGAAGTGAAGGTAAGGGCTTATGTGGGCCTGCGGTGTTTGATGTGGTGGTAAGGGCTTATGTCTGTGGTGGGATGGTGGTGCTCAAGCTTTAGGTTTCAATTGGTGTTGGCATGGCAATTGTTGGAACCAACAATTGCCCCCAGTATTTTTCCTTAGGACAATCTGAGCTAGAGTTCATGGCAATTGATCGGAACGATCAATTGCCCCCAGTATTTTCTTTGATTAAACGTGCGAACAAGTCTCATCCTCACAGGGTCGAGGCTTATGCTTTGATGTGGTGCTTCCTATCCTACACTCAACGTGGTTGGTGTTTGCACTCATTTCTCGCTCATGGTCATAACCTCTAGACCATTGAATTCGATATTTGATGGATTTACGCATTTGATCTGTTACTTTCACGTGATTGGACACACAACTATCAGTCGGAAGTCTTCAGAGCTTATAACGTGCCATAGGTGGATGAAAGACGACGGGATCATGGAGGGATATTTGAGTATGTGGAGCCTAAATGGGTGACCAAAGCTGCAAACTTGCGCCTTCTCTCGGATTCATCTTCCTTGTCTTGAAGTCGTCTGGCTGCTTCATGTTGACGTTGTTTTCGAGCTTCTGGACTTTGACTTTTGAAGTTGTCCTTTACACCATTTCTCTTTTCGTCATTTGGATTTCTTCGAGGCACTTCGGGTTTGCCTTTTTGTTTATCCTGGATTGACTTTGCCTCGGTTCTTGTGTTTCCCGTTTGAGTATGAGAGTTTTTTGATGTGAGCTCTCTGGATCCTGTGCCACTTTGGACCATTTACGGATCACTTCGTCATGCTTATAGCGGCATCGCTTCTTTGGATGATATGTTATCTGAGAGTCAGCTCCTCGCTTCCTTTGGTCACCGGGTCGGTAATTCATCATTGGCTGGGTGATTCTGTGATTCATAATAGCGAAAAGGGATATATTGAAAGGCTCAGCGGGGTGCCTAGGGTTTAATACAGGGTTTACACGCTTTTGGCTATGTGGTGCTGTACCTAGGTGGCTCGTCATTCCGATAGTTGTGTATCCGTTCTTTGGTTACTTTTCGCAGGTCTAAAGTAATTTACAAATTATCTCCTTCGGTCTGAGTTATGCCTTTACATTTTCCTTTGTATGTGGTCCCACCGGAGTCGTGTAAAATGACACGCTCGTCACTCATGGTTTTTCGGCTCAAGACCTCTCGTGAATTCACTTAGAGACTAGTTCACACACTTAAACGAAAGATTAAAGATGACGATCTTGAACTCAGATTGCCCCCAGTATTGACCTGGGGTTTATGGCAACACTAAATAGATGCGGATTTTGTGCTCGTGGATATTATGGATAGTCTACGTGTGAGGACGGACATGTTCACCCTTTTAGAAACAAAAGACAAGTCTTTTATTCCATAGTCGGGAAATGATTACTCTTGATCCCTTAAAAAGAAAAACAAATTTTTGTGTTTTTTGTTTTGTTGAATGAATGCACAAAAATTACGAAAATCGAACTATGCTCTTATTCACGAATGGAAAGATACATCAAAAGTTGTAATCTAAAATGATAAAGGAAGCTAACTACCATAAAAGTTAGAAGAATGATTGAGAAAAGAAAACTACTAAATCGAGAAACTTCTGAAATAGTGATGTTGAACGTCTGATGCCAACGTGTTGAAGACTGGAGCTGTTGACCGTCGGGGCGCCATTGACCATGATTGTCGTCCTTCCAAGCTTCGAGTGGCCCTGTAAAATGCCCATGGGTTATGTAGGAAGTAACTGGGCCTGAGTCTTCGCCAAACTGAGAGTGAAGTGCATAGATTAGAGTGATTCCTAGACTCGAACGGACATGTAGCCTGAATCCAGAAATTGAGCAAACAAGCTGAAAGAAATCACTGGACCGTGATGGCCACTAGGCCGAAGGATAAGCCTTGAAGTCTAGATTCGTTTGATGCTCTTGTTGGGCCTTGAAGCCGGAAACTGGAATGAATTATGCAAACTATCTTGGATTCAAATGTTTTATGGGCCGAAATTCTGATTGAGAGCGAAGCTCATGGGCCAAAACTATGAATTGGTCTATGGGCTCAAATGGAATGAGTTAGAGTGTGGTACTTGGGCCAGAATGATTGCTCTATATGTGAACTGGAATTTGGGCCGAGTGATTTTGGTTTGGCCTAACAGATGACACCTAGATCTAAGGTTTTGGGTTAGGGTCATGATAAGAAGTCTACCTAGACTAGAATGAGCCCTTGGTCCGGAATGTGTTTGGGCCTGAAGTAAAGCACATGAGCTAGAATGGTCCCTAAATCACAAATGGGCCTAACTTTCTTCGGGCCAGAGAAGATGGTTGCTAAGCCGAAAAAGATTTTGTTTTCAGGACTTGTGAGTTACTTCAAGTTCAGATGGATTTCCTTTTTATGGGCCTAGAACTAATTGGGTAATTCAAAATGAGCCAGAAGAGAAATCACCTAAGTCTAGGCTTTTGGGCCGAAGCCCGACGACTCACATGTTAAACCAAACAAGGCCTCTGGGCCGCAAACAAATAAAGCTGCCAATTCGTTTTGGGCTAGGTTGATGTAGGAGAAGTTCCTATCAATCTCTAGGTTGGGTAGTGGGCCGATCATACAAGCAAACAAGGCCCACACAAATTCAACATGTCCTCACTAGACGTTTAAATCAAACCGGGTATGGATCGATCCGGAGAGGTGCTTGGGGCGTGGGCCCAGGTCACCACAAAGGAATAGGGCTTGCACGCTATTCTCTTTGGGCTTCCCCACTCTTTTCACATCACCTGAAGGTGTGCGTCTACGGTCGGGTCTTTGACTGACCAAACAAAGGGCTAGGTAAGGGCACTGCCAGGAAAACGCTTGGGGCTAAGGCCCAGGTATTAAGGGGGTGTGGTTAGACGACATCCTCCTCTTTTCCCCCGCTTATTCACATCACCTAAAAGGTGTGAGTCCCTGACAGGGGACCCTAAATGGGTCCCGAGTGAAACTGGTTTGTGTGGACCCTCGCTCTCACATGATGCAAGGTGCAGAAGTTAAAGTGCGCACAGAAGTAAATAAACAAAGTATTAAAGCCATAAATAAACAATTTTCGAGTTAAGCCCTCTTTCTTAAAATTAAACAAGTTAAAATTAAGAAGTTGTCCCCAGCAGAGTCGCCAGTCTGTGAGCCTCAATTTTAAACCCTATCCTATGTGGATTAAGTTGATTAGGATCTAATCGGGTTTTAGGTCCACTTATAACCTAAGATTAATAACTATGTCATATAACAATAATTGTTAAAACCTAAGCTAGCTCACTGGAACCTATTATGAGTCGCCACCTAATTTTAACCTAGAGTAAATCAGGAAAGGTTGAGTTCGGGTTCGGGGGCTTGGTATTCGACTTATTTAGGGTTCAATTACTTTCATACCCTTCCTAGGTCATTTTTCCTCTACTTGGTTTATTTACGGCTTATTACGAGTCGTTTTAACCTAAGTGCGCGAGCTTCTGTTTTTTTGTGTTTTTTAGCATTTTTTGACAGAAAACTAAAGTGAAATTGAAAGATACCTAAACTAGGGTTTCGGAGGCAGAATTAGGTCAAATATTTATTCCGTCCGTGGCCACGGACCTAATGTCCGAACCCACGGACCCCAGTTAACCTAATTACACAAAAAAGTCAAATTTAAACAGAAACGAGATTTTGAAAAGTCCGGGGCCACGGACAGGACGTCCGTGGGCCCGGACATGTTTTATAAAACCCTAACTTTTGAAAACAAAAATATCCCGCCACCGTCCGGGGGCGTCCGGCTTTCGGACAGAGCGTCCGGGACCCCGGACATAGAGTCCGTGGGTGCGGACCGCCCTCGGACAGCGGCGTTTGGGTGGCTCCCGGCGGTGTTTCTGGCTCAAATTTTATGGGTAGGTAGCCTGAAAGATTCTAAACACGTTAGTGGTTGAAAGTTTACAATTTGAATTTGAATTAAACACGAAACTTAGCAAACAAGTTATTGGGCAGAAGCGAAAACAAACGCTAATTCAGAAGCGATAAAAAGTCAATTCGATTCCAAATTTTGACACAGAGTAGTTAAAGTTGAACAAAGTCAGAAAAACATGACTTCAACCTGTTTTACCTTCGGATTTAATGAGACTCTTCACAACGGGGGTCTTTTGGTGCTTCGTTGATGCCGGTTTTGGATTGACTTCGAATTATGCTTCTGACTCCTTCTTCTTTATGCTGTTAAGGACATTTCTCTTCTGTTTTTGTGGTGGTTTTGTGTGTTTTTGGTGCTTGGAAGTTCAATAGGAGAAGAAAGGATGAGTTTTTGGTGATTTCGGGGTGATTTCTGCAGTGTTTCGGTATTGATTTGAGGCTTGGAAGTGTTAAAACGTGGGGAGAAAGTTTGTGGCTGTGTTTTCTGACTTTGGAAGTGTTCTCCTCTGCCCTAGTTCGTTCTTGGGGGGTCCTTTTATAGAAAGAGCATGGTCAAATTGATAGAGCAAGATCTTTATCTAAAAGACTGATTTTGTGCTCTAAGGGAATCTGATTTTTTAGAATATTCTGCAAGCCGATAAAAATTATGAAAATTTAACTGAAGGTAAAGAATGATATTTAGGAATTTTGAGAGTTGGAATCGGGTTAGTTTGATAAATAATCGATTAGATAAAATCGCACAATATGGAATCTCCCATAATTCATAACTAATTATTGGAAAGTCAAAATAATGAAATTCCAACGGCATTAGTCTCTAAAAATCATCCTCTATCTTGTGTTAAAATTGCATGACATTTTGTTTTGATTTCGGTATTTTCCGGAGGAGAGAGAAAATTGCAAAATGATTTTCTTTTAAATTTTGGGATAAGGTTCCCAATAATTTCAGGTTTATGACTGTATGTAGTCATGGTAACCATGTGACAATTTTATTTCAATTTTGGAAACCTTTTAATTTCTATTTTGAGGCTATTTCATGTGTTAATTATTAAAGAAATTAGCTTATAATATGAATTAAAAGCTAAATTTCCAGAATAAATATTATCAGAAAATCATGAAATACCTTTCATAATGACTATGATATTTAGAAGTGTTTGGAGATAATGAACAAGTCATATGAAAATAGAAAACCCCGATAATGTCCTTGGAAAATCCTGCATTGGTGCATTTTGACCACTTTGCCCTTTGTAACACGTATGCCTTAGAGACCACTCCGGGGGGGTTGAAATTTTGGGTATAACACACACATCATGAAGTGTGATCGTCATCTCTCCAAAAGGCATGTGGAAAGAATTGGTGTCCGGCTGCCACCTCTTCACAAAGGCCGAGATCAATGATATGTTGTTGAAACCCCATGTGACATCTAGCAGATGATCCAACCCTAAGTACGAAATCATATTCCTTACCCTTTTGCAAGAAACCCCACTAAACAGCCAGTTCATGATTATAGGGTTTCGGGGTTTAAATCACAAAACACCCCGGTCCTAGACAATTACCATAAATTTTACACACGCATGAAGAAATAATTAAATCTACTTGCCAAAGTGAAAGATAAGATAGTACATACCTTAGTCATTGACCAAAGGTCAATGGCGACATGCCTCCCCGAAGCTGGTGATGACACTAGTCAGTAGTGGACCACCGGGTACTGGCACTTCAGTAAGCCTTCAGAAAATGGGAATAACATGTTCACTACTAGAAAACAGCTAATTAGCGACGGATTTAGCTACGGACACAATTCCGTCGCTAATTAGCGACGGAATAGCGACGGAATAGTGAAGGATTAGCGACGGAACTTTTGGCGACGGAATAGCTACAGAATGGCGACGGAATTTGGACGGGTCCGGTGGCACCAAATTTTCGGGTCTCGGCGCCTCTTTTAGCGACGGATTAGCGACGGACCTTCGTTCCGTTGCTAAAAGTTAAGAAAAAAAAGCCGGATTCCACCAACCTAAACGGCGTCGTTTACGACTATTTTAGCGACGGAATAGCGACAGAATGGGTCCGTCGCTAAAAGTTAAGTAAAAAAAAGAACGCGCGACCTTTCTTCCTCATTCTACCGATTCCAGTTTGTAAACATTCGAAGAAGTGAGAGCTCCCCGAGTTCCAAGCGACACAGGCGCACCAGCAGCACTAGCTACCAGCACAGGGCGCATTTTTCCGGCCACCAACCACTCTCCGCGTCCTCGGCGACTTCCTGGCGGTTTCTACCCTCAATTTCTACTCTCAGGTAAGTCTCCAAATCCCTAAATTGGTAAATCTGAAAATTACAATTAGGGAAACCGAAAATTAGTTAGTTTTGACTTAAATTCAGATATATAATAGTTTTGATTGTTGATGTTGTCTTTGTGTTTGTTTGGATTCTATTGTAGGACTGGTCATTTGACAAAACTGCACCTTGTTTTAGTCCCACAGAATCGTGGACAGTGCTTCCCTTGAAGAAGATTTTCTAATATGTGGGAGTCTTCCTTTTTCTTCTCAGGACAACATATCTCATTATAAAAGAGCCTGTAAGCTTTTTGACCAGCAATCTAATATGGTGCGTTAAGCTGCTTCTCATTGCTTAATTTCCTTACACGCACCACATCTATGTTGAGCATACTCTTTCGTTTTTTTTATGTCAGCAGTTGCATATATGGGATTCCTCTGGCCAGATATCAAATTTTTTAAGCCTTGACGGAAAATTTACTTGTGTTGGTGCGTTCCAAGCTGATGCTGAGGTAATTACTATTTAAAGTACTATATTTTTTTTATATGATGAATGAATATAGTATTTCTAGGAGTGAACTGAGAATTGATCATCAGTCTCCTCGAACTCTATGAAAAGATGTTGTAATCTCTGTTTATTTTCAAATGGTTTATTACGTCCATTTATAGCTAGAAGACCCACTTTGTAGAAGCATCCTTCATTTACGTCCTATAGCCCCAAGCGTGTTTAAGTTAACTCTTGGTTGCTTTGCTCCTTTATTTAGTGGCTACAATTAACATGATTTTCAGGTATGGAAATATAATTTTTGCATTGTCTTTGAACATTTCAGAGAGAGAGTTCATGCTATGAATTCTGCCTCTTCATTTTCCTTGTAAGTGTACTCTCACTGATTTCTAGTTGTGTCTTTCTATATGCATCTTTAGGATCATAACATCCTGAATTATGAGAAAATTCTGTTGGTTCTTCAAATCATTGATTTGTAATATATAAATTTTAGGCTCTTTTCATTTGGTAAGCGGCAAGGCCGTTCTCTTTTTATGTTATTTTAACTAAAATACATTCAGATAACTTTGGTTGCAGGGTCAATATCGTTCAACATTGGCTTGTCCCATGTGCAATCGTGTTTCCATCACATTTGACCCATTCATGTACCTATCACTCCCCTGCCTTCAACTACAATGAGGACCATGACTATTACTTTAGTTAGCACGGATGGGATTAGTCCTCCAACTGGGTTGACAGTTACTGTTCCACAATGTGGAAGGTTGAAGGATCTTATTCAAGCCTTGAGCACTGCTTGTTCCCTGGGAAACGATGAAAGTCTGTTGATTGCTGAGGTACTCTGCACTAAGTTTCCTCTCTGAAATTTATTTCAAGCTCCAATTCCATATACTACTAATTGGCTTACTCTTCTATTTCATTTATCATCATGTGCTATCTAAGATTACTTCATAAACTGTTTTGTCAAACAATTTGATGGACACCACTTCGCTTCTCACCTTGCATTCTTATATTTTTAAGATAACAGCAGTACTTTTGCTGTTTTTGTGGATTATATCCTATCCATTATTAATACGTTGCTGAACTGTCCTTTTGTAACGGACCTTGCTGCTCCCTTGATTACTTATTTTATTGTCTATTTCAGAGGCTTCTACTTGCATTTTCCCACTTTCTATGAATTTGTTGGTTTATAATGTGCATTAGCATTTTCTTGATAGGGCTTGAGTATGATATGTGAGAAACTTGGACATTTGTATGGTTTGTATTTATGCCTCAGTGCTGTCTTATGTTATAAAATTGTAGATTATTAACTAACTTTACAGGTGTACAGCAACTGCATTCTCCATTTCCTGGAGGAACCATATGATTCTTTGGACCTGATAAGAGATCACGACTGCCTTGTTGTATACTGCTTGCCCAAGGAGAGAGAGAAGTTGGAAGTTTCAGTTGTTGTTGTTGTTGCTGCCCATATTTTCTCTTCTTCTTTCTTTTTCTGTTTATCCTTTCTCTTTGGTGGTCTAACGATACTGTTTTTAAGATAGTTCATGTTTAGTTTCTGAGAATTGTAATATACATGATTCATGAATGAGCAGATCAATGTCTCGACAAAATGATGATGGTGATTACTTTGTCTTGAAAATCTTCTGCACACAAT